>JAAGKR010004827.1:0-15993 GCA_011419295.1 Clarias macrocephalus | reverse complement strand
CTGTGACCATACCTAACTGCCATCTCTCCTTATTTTCTGTTCTCTCCTTTTCTGCTCTCTCCTCTCTCTCTCTCTCTCTCTCTCTCTCTCTCCCTCTCTCCTGTCCCTCTCTCTGTCTCTCTGTCGAGCTATACATGTTCGCTCCTGAGTTACCAGTGATCCAGACCCCTCTTCCCTCTGGACCCGTCTAACTGGTCCTGGAGTCCTGCTTCTGGTTGGAGATCTCGTCGCATGGATGCCCCGTGTGGTCTGCCTGGATTTGTATGGTGGCTGGGGATGGTTTCCATTAAGACTGTCCTATCATCGATTGATGCTCTGGGGACCTGTGACTTCAGTTGTTCGATAGCTCAGGACTGGAATCTCCTACAGTCTACCTGAGCCTCCAGGAACAAACTGGACTCCTTTTAATTTTAACACATCTCCTGTTACACTGAACTTCCAGTACACATTATTAAGTTGATCAATCCCTGCTATCCGTTATCACCCAGATGAGGATGGGTTCCCTGTTGAGTCTGGTTCCTCTCAAGGTTTCTTCCTATTACCATCCCAGGGAGTTTTTCCTTGCCACCGTCGCCCTCGGCTTGCTCATCAGGGACAATCTTATCATTTTGATTCATACACATTGCATACAGACTTACTTCTTTTTATTGTGTAAAGCTGCTTTGCGACAATGTCAATTGTTAAAAGCGCTATATAAATAAAATTGACTTGACTTGACTTGACTTCCAACACAAGGCTGAATCCCAAATCTCAAATCTCAAGTGGTGTGTGGATTATGGGATTGTATATTGACATAGTGCACTAGCTTTCCATTTCATGCTATTTGAGATTCAACCCTGCAACGCATAGTTAACTAAAGCTATTCTAAAGTGGAATAATAAAAAGAAACTTACAAGATTTACTGTATTGTTTGCTGTGTTACTCTCCACCACATCCATGGTTTATTCCACTAGTAGCAGTAATAATGTAAAACTTTTAATGTAATGTAAAATGTTTTAACTGCCTACTGTATTTATCTCTACTAATTGTCTCAGTCTGACAATTATATGGTAATGCTGATTACAGTGAGCTTGAAGACGGATATAAATCTGGTGACTTTTTAGGAATTAAGAGGCTGTGTAAAGTCGAGTAAATATTTTATTGTTGTAGGTGCAATGTATGCATTTGTGTGTATCATATCGTGCATCGTGGCCTGGTGGCGTAGTGGTGAGAACTGTGGCCTTGCAGCTCCAGGGTCGAGGGTTTGATTCCCGCATCAGATCTGAGTGTTTGGGATTTGCATGTTCTTCCTATGGTCAGTGGGTTTCCTCGTAGGGACAAAGGAAATTCCTTAAACAAAATTCTTTCATTTGGAACACGCTGCAACCTGTCGCTGATACTGTGGTGATTTTCAGGCTACTGACTTTATTATGGTGGCATGGTGGCTTAGTGGTTAGCCTTGCGTCTACAGGGTCTGGGTTCAATTCCCGAATTGGGGTTTGTATGCATGGAGTTGCATGTCCTCCTCGTGCTCAGTGGGTTTCCTCTCACAGTTCAGATTGTTGATTGGCTTTTCCTATTTGCCCGTAGTGTGTGAATGCATGAGTGAATGTTGACCAGAGGTCCTACCATAGTCATAAAAATAAATATAAATACTGTACAATAGTCACCACTGGCCTCCATCGTCCACAGAGGTTCCTAGATGGATGGAATGGCTTTTGTGTTCCTTTTGGTCAGCAGTGTTTTTTTTTTTTGTTTTGTTTTTTTGGATGGCATTTTTGCCAAGTTTTTTTCCTTATTTTTTAATCATGACAACTGACCTTAATTAAGGAAAGTAAGGCCTGCAGTTCTTCATATGGTGTTCTGTGTTCTTATATGAGCTCCAGGATGAGTCTTCATTATGATCTTGGAGGAATTTTGGTAGTCCGGGAACTCCTGGGAAGATTTGGGGGGAAGTTTTCTCCATTTGTGAAAAATGGCTCTCACTGTGGTTTACTGGAGTCCCAAAGCCTTAGAAATGGCTTGGTAACCCTTTCCAGGCTAGTACTGTACTGTACATGTGAATTACTTTGTCTCTCCTCTATACTTAAATGTCTTTTAATAATGTTTTTGTCTTTAAATAAATCATCTTTTAGCATGCTTCACTTTGTCAGCCAGGTTCTATTGAAGTTATGTCTTGATTCAACAGATCTGACAGTAATCAGGCCTGGGTGTGGCAGGTGAAATTTAGCTCACCTTTCCAAAAATCACAGTCCATTCATGATACAGCAAAGTGGCAATTACTTTTCCAATAGGGTCAAATAGGTTTCAACAGCTTTTTTCAATAAATAAATGAAATCATCGTTTAAAACCTGCATTTTGTATTTACTCAGGTTTTTGTTTGTGTAATATTAAAACTCGTTTGATGACCTGAATCATTAAAGTGTAAAAAAGAAGCAAAAAAAAAAAAAACTTCAGGGCAAATATTTTTTTCACAGCACTGCATCTCTTTATGCTTGTGTTTAATGATGTGGAACACCGATGAAACAACCCCCTTTTATCACCTACATTCTATCTAGTTATAAACAGTCGTGCCTCACCAGCCTAGTTTCCTATTTCTTGAAGTCAACGAGAAAAACTGTCTTGTTGCTGAGAAAATTTCATGTGCAAGGTTCTCTTTTGTTGAACATAGTAAAAATTTAGTACTGTAGGTCATATATAGAATATTGATAAGAATAATTCATTTTGAGCAATGTTGCAAAAATACCTTGGCACTTAACACAACTTTTATTCACATGGACAGGAAGTGTATAAAAATCAAAAAGACAGATATTACCTGTGTTTAATACACTTTGACCTTAAGGGGCATACACTAGCATAGGGAAGACATAGGACAGCTTTTAGAAATGACTCTGCAACCACGTCCTCGTTTAGGGCGAGAATTGTGATATTTAGATTATAAAATACCTTATGAGTATAAATTACAGCTCAATCATTTATTGTAAAATAATTTGGTTGCAAGCACCTAATACACCCACTGGATGGCACTATCCACAAAGCCTGGAGGAAATACAGTATAAGAGGCAGAATTTGCGTCATTAGAGTACAGTATGCTTAGAGCATCAGAGCATTAATGCAGTTCTTGTGATACTTTAAAAGGTTTTAGACCTTTATTTTTTTTTCAAAAATGTCATTCATGACATTTAAGAATACTCATATGTACAATAGATAACGGAACAAAACATTCTTTGTGGAAAATGAAAAGCTGATTATGAATGGTACAAATAAGTTTAAAAGAACTTAAAAAGATGGAGCTTTTTACTGGCTTCATGGAAGTCTTTTTCAGAAATAAAAGCAAAAAAAAAAAAAAAAAGCTACTCCACGAGGACTACTGAGCACAGTAGACATCTCCGATTAGCTGTTTATTAAGTCGAATGCACCAGTCAGAGTTTACTCAAGATTGGTTGTAGAGAATCATATATCTTCTCCCATGAGGAGGGGCTGTAAAAAGAGTCCTGCTGTTCCCAGGATGCACACCAGGATGAACACCCACAAGAAGATTCTGTCAATCACCATGGCCACGTATTTCCAGTCATCCTGGACCTTGGACAGGTGGAACGAAACAGCAGACAAGAATTAGAAAAATCTGCTCAGGCAGAAAGATCAGCAGAGCAAAGAGGATTTTTATCCTGACACCAAAATGGAAGCAAATGCACCGAGGAAAAATGTGATGTTTACATTTAGAAACAATTTTTTATGGATGAATTTGGGTTATGAAGATGCAAATATTTTTTTTTTTGTTCTAGAATTCTGTACGCAGTCAAAGAAATAAAATATATTGCTCAGGTAATATAGATGGCTCCTCAATTTGCATATATTTCAGTCGGAGGTGCATTTATCAGCTGTTTATCTGGCAAATCTTCCATATAGGTCATACATCCTTAATATTATTACATAGTGTGGTCAATGTAGTCATCTGTGCTCCGTCCATTCTATCCATCAGGTAGTTACACTGGGTAAATACTGTGTGTGCAGTTATCGTATATTAAAATTATCACCCACGATGGGCCGGAATTAGAGTCAGTAACTTAATTTCAGTTGCAGCAACAGTAACCCATTAAAAATGTCCTTGTAATCAGAGGGAGTTATGTAGGTAATTAAGTTGATTTGCAGGGCTCCCTGTACAGATTGTTAAAATCACAAGCATATATATTTTACTCCTGAATGGAGGCATGATTCTAGAGTGGAAATGTCTGAGTCAGAATTTTTTTGTCAGCATTAAAAAAAACACAGGACCCTCACTAGTATCTATAAGTCCTCATCTTTAAAAATGTAAAATAAAAATTAAAATTAAAAACCTAGAAAATGCAGAGTGTATAAGAATAAGAATATTAAAAATATTAAGAATATTGGCAATACATAACTCCATGAATAGTCCTAGCTGTTTATATATATTTTTTTCTTTTTTTGGGCTTTGTTTCTTTTACCCTATGTGTCGCTACATTTAATTATTTGATTTGCAAGATCTAGCACTTTATTTTATAAAGGTCTTCCCCAAGGACTCAATAAGTGCTGGTCCGATAGTGGTGCGATTCAAATCTGCGATTTCCAGTCAACAACCCAGAGCCTCAACCAGCTGATCCACCACTGATCCAGTTGTAAATATTACATCAATCCAGGTACATTTTGCAATGTGGCTTTTACCCTTAGAAATCGCCAAGTAACAAAATAGCACCTGATCCAGCACAAAATTTCTATTAATTAATTAATTAATTAATTAAGTTAGTCCATTAGTTATTTAGTTAGAATTAAGTTTACAATTAAATGAAACCATTAAACCATATATATATAAAATTCAGTAAATAATGTATAAAATAATAAGACACATCAATAAAAATCTTACCTCCTTGGCTTCATTTTGTAGCCTCATATTCTCTGCAATGTACTTAACACTCTCAATAGCTTCCTGAACTTCTGGTGACAATGTGCAGAGAGTCAAAAGTCCCCCATCCAGAGACTCAGAGCTTGAACAAGAGCTATTTCCACCTGCTCCACTTCCTATTATTACACCTGCTCCACTAACTGCCCCCAAAGTGCCCACTCCAGCCCCACCAGTTCCATCTGTGGGCAGTTTGGTAGAAAGCTGCCTTATGGAGCAGGTACATCTCCCATCTCTGCACAGGAAACTTGAGCTGGCCTTTACAGCATCGCTCAGGGTGTTCAGCTCGGTGCTGAGCAAAAGATGAGTGCGCCGAGGAAAGCTACCTGGAAGGCTCTGTTGCTTGGTGAGATGTTGAGGAAAGGAACTGGACGAATGGAGGGAGCCTGATCGATGGGGGCCACCAAAACTTCTTTGCTTCCCTGGCTCTCGATCAGGCCTGGTCATGAACATGATTCTGGGAAGAAGGCTAAGGAATACATGACGCACCCAGCGTGGCATGGTATGGGTCTTTGGTGTCCGGTAATGCACATTAAGTACAAAAACAGTGATGACTATAGAAAGGGTGACGAAGATCATGGTGAAGAGGAGGTACTCACCAATAAGTGGAATGACCAGAGAGGTGGATGGAATGGTTTCAGTAATAACCAAGAGAAAGACGGTGAGAGAAAGGAGAACTGAGATGCAAAGTGTCACTTTTTCACCACAATCAGATGGAAGATAAAATACCAGAACGGTCAAGAACGAGATGAGCAGGCATGGGATGATCATGTTAATGGTGTAGAAGAGAGGCAGCCGACGGATGTAGAGAGAGTAGGTAATGTCAGTGTAGATCTCCTCACAACAGTTGTATTTGATGTCATGCTTATAACCTGGAGCGTCAATAATCATCCACTCCCCGCTCTCCCAGAAATCCTTCAAGTTGATTGTGGAGCCGATCAGAACCAGATCGATCTTGGCCTTGTCATAGGTCCATGAGCCGAACTTCATGGTGCAGTTCTGGTAGTCGAAGGGAAAGTAGGTGACATCGATCTTGCAAGAGCTTTTGAAAATGGCAGGAGGAATCCATGTCACATCTCCATTGTAGCGAAGAAGAGCTTTGGTTTTATCGTCCACCTGGAAATCTCCCACTGCGCTGTGATTCAGAGATAAATACAGGTGAACCGAAAAACATATTTTCTTTCATACATTCAACACAAACGAAACATTTAAGACATAGAACTTTTTGATTAATTCCAAAAGACAACATCTCATTGTCTTTACTTGTTATATAACACAATGTCTGGCTTCCAAATCCTGTTGGACGGGACACGGATGAACTCCACGCCTCCAAAATTTTGGGGATTCCACTTCAATTTGTAGTCATTCCATATCTGTGGAAAATAAACATATTGCAAATATGAGAACAACAAGATAAAGGTTTCCAAGGCTACATGCTGTGACACTTCTTGTACATTGCTGTAAAAAAAAACTTATTTGTCTCCTTCCTGGAAAGAAGTACAAACCAGAGTAAATACACAATGCAGTTTTTTTGAATGATGTTTTCATTTATTAATTGAAAAAACCTGTCCAAACCTACCTGCCCCCACAACCTCACTCACTCACTCATCTTCTTTACAACTTTATCCTGTATTCAGGGTCACGGGGGATCCGGAGCCTATCCCAGGAGATTTAGAGCATGAGGCTGGGAACACCCTGGACACGGTGTCAATCCGTCGCAGGGCACACACACATTCTCTCACACACTCATTCACACACTACGGGCAATTTGGGAACACCAGTTAGCCTAATCTGCATGTCTTTGGACTGTGGGAGGAAACCGGAGTACCTGGAGGAACCCCCTCCTACCCCCCACACACACAACCAAATCATGAATAAGCTGTTAATTTTTTGGAAAGCTGAGTTAAATTTCACTTGCCAGACCCAGGCCTGAGATTACTGCCAGACCTGTTGAATCAAGAAATCACTTAAATAGAACCTGTCGGACTCAGTGAAGTGTAATGTTAAAATATAAAAATTGGTTTGATGACTTATTTAAGTGTGCTAAATATTTTTAAAAAATGTAACAAAAATTCAGAAATGGGACAATTTTTTTTTTTTTTTACTTTATCCCCTTTTTTTACAACTGAGTGAAATCTATTTAGTAATGTTGATTATTTATACTGTATATATATATTTTTTTGTTTGTTTGTTTGTTTGTTTTTGTTTTTGTTTTGTTTTTTAAGATATTGCTTGCTCTCCCATAGACCTAAAGGAGTTTTAAGGTTATGGCTCACATGTACAAGTCTAATTAGTGTATGAGTCAGTGCAAACAGATCAATGACAGGTTGGCACACTTGTCATTCATTACTTATTCTGTGTGATATCTGAGACGCTGACTACTGTCTTCATCTCCCTTCAGGTTCACAGACGGGCTTTGTCATTGACATGAGGACAAAAGCTAATCAGACACAGATACGGATAAATGGTTTCTAACGTTCCTAATCGATTATCGCTTTAATAGCGTGACAGACTGTTTGCATATTTTTCTCCCTTTATCCCAATCCTACAGTGTCTAACTGACTTTCATTACAGTTGAATACCATATAATGATATTTAACTCATTCATTTATTTCTTAATTCATTCACTCAGTCTTTGTTTCATTGGAGTGAATCACTTTCTTTTTTTTTTTAACTGTCCCTTATTACGTATTAAAACGCACCATTGTCTTCACGCTTTATGGCCCGGTTTATGAGCAGGTCAGGGCAAGCTGCTTGACATCCAGTAGAGCAGGAATAAATTTCCCAGAGCTTTGTAACGTATCAGAGGCAGTTATACAAAAAAAATATATAAATATATGGAATAAGTATAATAATAAAATAGCTTGCACATGTTGAAGAGTTGTAGAACATACAAACATAGAGCTTAAATGTAAAGCTTTATCTTTAGGCATTTGTATGCTTTCTTATGTGCAAATAATTCCTCCTGACTAAATAAACTGTATTCCAATTTCTCTTAAATGGGATTATGCATTTTCCAATGCAGCCAACTTTCACAGTAAAACCTTAACGGCAACCCATCAATCAATACATTAATCAGTTCCTCAATCAATCAAAAGGAAAGAATGATTAAATTCACATCAGCTTTATGTCTTGGTTTTATAGACCATGTCACCGTGTCTATTTAAAGGTTTAAAAATATTAAACAGTGGCACAGCTCAAAAGGTGATCATTACAGAAACTATTAGGACTGATTAGCAACTACTGTACAGTATATACCAGAAAACCGGTGACAGGATTATGGGCACTCAAAAATCATTTATAGCCAGCTGCCTGGTCCAATCCAACAGAAGAGCCAATGTTAGTTATGATAGAAAGATATGAGAACACTAAGTACATCGTAGCTTGCAGTTCCTGGGGATTAGCAGGAAAAGAGTTCAAAGTTGTTGATCTGGTCTTTAAATTCCCCAGATCTCAAACCAATCAATCATCCATGAGGGGCGCTGGACAAACAAGACTTATCCATAGAGGCTCCATCTTGCAACTTACAACATTTAAAGGATGTGCTGGGCCTGGTGCCAGACACTACAGCACACTTTGATGGGTCAAAGCTGTTTTAGGGGCAAAAAGAGGAACCTAGGGCTTAATGTTTTGACATTTTAATGTTACGACTGATCAGCGTACTGTTATACTATTTTTTGTTTGTTTTTTTAAGTAATTATGACATGTATTATTTGAATTATTATTATTATAATTTTTTAAAATGTTACCATAGAAACAAAATGTCATATTAGAATGAATGCATTAAATGAAACTTTTGATTTCCTGTATAAATAAAAAAAATCTGAAAATTAACACCTTCTGATCAAGCAGATTTGAGATTTCAAAGTAACTTGAAGGTACTGATGATGTATAAGAGATGATTTATGATATGTTCGGGGAGTGACACTGAATAGATAGAACTGAAAGTCTAATTTATATATTGTATATGCAGCAGATTTTGCAGAATATGTCGTTTAAGTTAGACTTTCATAGTATCTGTTTGGTGTCACTCCAGGCATATAGTGTAAGTCCTCTCTAATGCATCATTATTATGGAAACTAAAGAACAGTATCAACTTAACTGCCTTCCGTCATCCTCATGTTAAACCATACCAAGTTGATAAGGTCTGTAAAGGGGTTCAAGCACAATTTTGCTTGAAAGACATTGAATACCCTAATAGGTATAAATTAATAAATATGCAATGTTCATGTTTAGACTTCAGAGATGTCTAAACATATTGTTTCCAAATAATTATAAATTAAGTACCATAATTTAAAAAAAATTAAGTATGTTTATATTTATATGGAGTTGCTCATTTGATACATTTTATATAGACCTACAATTATATTGTATTATGTACTGTAGCGCAGTGTGTGTTTAGACTTTTCCACTCAGCTCAATCTATGTATGCGTGTTCTTTGTGCTTATATTCAGTATAACCAGATATATAATAAGAAAACTTACGTGTCTTAGCCATAGATTTGTCTCCATAATCTGGTTAACTTCATCCTGTGGAAACAAACACGGGCTCTCAGATACAGATTGATGAATGGCAGTCAGATGTATGGATAAGAGAAACGCAGCAATTTCTAAATGTAAGAAAATTAGCAATTCTGCCTATACCATCTTTTATTTATAAAATTTTTTTTGCTGTTGTCTATAGCAATACTTCAGTATGAGGATTCATGGAACATTTTGTTACTTTTTGCCTTTACTCTACTACATCCTACAACAAATATCTCTACTTTCTATTTAATTGCATTGTGTGGGAAGCCTGGAGCCTATCTCAGGGGACGGCACAAGGCCAGGTACACCCTACACGGGGTGCCAACCCATCTCAGGGCCCACGAGCACACACAGACACAGACACTCTCTCACACACTATGATGGCCATTTTAAAATGCCAGTTAGCCAGTTTTGCATGTCTTTGGAATGTGGGAGGAAACCAGAATACCCAGTGGATCCACCCCCAACCAAGGCCACAACTTCATTGAATTTGCAGTTATATTGTTTTCCTTCCCTCCATTAAATGTTTGATCATGTAGCAGGTGTTTGAAGTCAAAAGTGGATGTGATTTCAGGCAGCAATGAAAACAGAACATTCACAGTGTGGAAACACAGAGAGAGAGAGAGAGAGAGAGAGAGAGAGAGAGAGAGAGAGAGAGAGAGAGAGAGAGAGATTCCCACTGTTCACGGTAACTGGTCTGTAGACTAGTGTTCATAGGAAATTGTGCTTTGATTAATGATAAAAATATGTTGTCTAATTTCTTGTTCTTTATTTCTTAGCACAACAACATATACTAGGCTTATATCACAAAGTACCAGAGCATTTGTTTTTGAGAACAATGAAAAGAGCTTAATTGCGAATTGATATCCAATATTCTTATTGGTTTTGACATAACCACGTAAATGTTCCTTCGAATAGAAGGAAGCAAGGGGCTGTCGTAAGTGATCATTTTCCAATTTTCATCAGTTTAAGGAGAACGAGTTGGTCTGTTAGAGAGAGCCAACCCAAAAACCACCAGAGCCCTTTTTCTTGCAGGCACTGAACTCGGCACACCAGGAGCTTTGGGCTGTTTGTGCAATGTGTTGGCTCTACGCCGTAGCTGCTGCTGCAGGAATGCTAAGGCTCAGATCTTTGATGATGAATATGGGAGAGAAAGTCATGCATACCACAGAAGATTTGAATCCCCATTACTTTCAATTGATCCCTTATTTACACTTCCATCTGTTCACAAATATGCCATTGGAAATCATGTTTTTATCATGTCTAGTTCCATTAATACATGTTTTTGTTATACTGAATGATTTAGGACAATTAAACACTTAAATGCACATGTGTATGACTAATGTTAGTTTAAATGAGCTTTTGATCCCATTGACCTCTACTCCGTCTTGGGCAAGGTCATCGGTTGTCTTCCAGGTCTTGTTCTATTGTGTTAGTAGATGCAATTGATAAATAATAACCACCCAGACATCCTGAGTGTGCATTAATACAGCTGTGCATTACATTCTACAACAGTCAGTATAGAAACTATGGATGAATATTCACTTCTGACACATATTCAGTGTTAAATAAACAATCCAACTAAAAATAAAGTCATGCAAGAGTTATGGAATGAAGGCTTTCCTTTCAGTGTGGAATGTTTGCTTTGCTATCTGCCACTACACTTTTCCACTTTTCCACAGAAACACGAATAAAAGTGACATAGAACAGATTAATTTCTCACATGAAGATAAAAAAAAAATAAAAAAAAAATAAAAAAAACTTTGATTAGACCTGACTAAGTATTTTATTTTGGTTACAGCCCTTATCCTAGATAAGGGTGACCTTTTTTGAGAGATTGAGGTTTCTGAGATGAGTAATATCCCTAAAAATAGTCCCCAGACTTGTTTTTACTGCGGTATGGGCAGGACATTTCTGTTACCTGAATTAGAAGGACATATTTCATTGAATGCCTCAATGAACTCACAGATGCATATTGTGACAGGGTAAGAAAAGATAGACACAGGCAGTTTATTCTTTTTTTTTGTGAAAATCCTCTCATCTTTTTAGCAAATTCATATTCTTGTAGGCACACACATGCACGTAAATATGTGTGGGTTGCTGTGAGAGAGTTGACTTGCGTATTTTCACTCTCCAATCCAGCAGATGGCAGTATGCACCTTTCTGAGCCATCATTAAGCATAAATAGAACAAGAGAACAACTTTTGCGCTATGCCTAATATTATTGATATTTGGAGAGAAGAAAAAAAAAACGTCAAGTGCAATGCTCTCGCGTTCCTTGGAAATTTTGAAGAAGACACTCATGATAATAACACTCATGATGTCATGTCTGAACAGCGGTCCACTTCCATGTTTAGGTGTGATTGGCTTCCTCATCTGATTTGATCCAGTTCCCGAGCCTGGAACAATTGTGTTCTCACTGGTCAAAATGAACCAGGCTTTGGGGGTGTACTCCAAAATGAACCTGAAAAAATGAAAACATCGTCAGTCCGATCTCTCTTTATAGGTCCCATGACTTGCTTCACAGAGTGGTGCCTGAACATGTGACTACCACCACATACCAACCTCCCCCCAATCTGTTTCAGGTCAAGGAGCCTTCTGGTCCACAGTTGACTCCACCTCCTGACAGATGAGGAAGTCAACCACCTGGCCTGGGCATCTAAACTCCTATCCTGTAGATCACCTGAGATTTGTGCTGTAACTCTAGATACCAATGAGATAACCACTGTGCACAAAGATGTTGCATAGGGCACCACCTTCAGGTATCAAATTGCATAATTCAGAAGGAACAACACAACGTGATGCCCACATGCAGTTCCTCCCAATATCCTGGAAAAGTATATAATAATTGTTTCTAAGAGTGCCTAAATTGATGATAGATGGCACAAGAGTGCTTTTGGGGTAGCCAGTGGTTCAGTGGTTTCAGAATTGATCTTTTGAGGTCAGAATTGCAGAGGTCAGCTTGCTTAAACTGCATGACATACGCCAGGATGAGGTGAGGCATTGTCATGTCTCTAGAAGGATGTCCTGCTGAAGTACCCCCAGTCTGCACCAAGCTCCAGAGTACCCGCCTGCCGTCCTCCCGATGTGCCTGGCAGTGCTCCTCCTGCTCTGTATGCATCAAGAGGAGCTCTCGTTGTTGGTTTTACTGGATGGTGGTGAGGGCTTTAATGCATTCTATGACTGGGAAGGATTGCATGGGGCAAACATCTTCCTTTTTGAGTGTTTCAGCACCAATGTGACAGGTTAACTTTGGAAGGGAAGATGGCCACACGTGGTCAGTGGGAGTTAAGGTTTATTCTCTCGCTTATTGTAAATATTCTTGACTGCTTGTCAGTACAAACAAACAAACAAACAAATAAGCAAGTCTCCAAAAGTTTAAGCTGGACATTTCGGTTTATGCCATTAAAATGAGTTTACTGATGGAGAGAAATAACACTCATTCATCACAAAGTGCATGTTGTGACATTTAGCTCAGACACGCTTGGAAAAAGTTTGAGATTTGTCCAACATTGCATCATCAGTTAAACCCATTTTCTGTATACGAGGCACAAATAATTCACCACGAACATGTTTTTCTCCTGCTCTCACCTTGAGGTTGCCAAAGCAGGAGATTATCTCCCTCATATCCACTGTATGCAGAGCCAAGCCTAAATGCATTTTCTTGAATTTATACTCAACAACCTTAATAATTGCATGCTGACCATAAATGATTCAGATGAGTGGCATCAAAAATGTTCTTTATAAGAACAGCACTTTATTACTACGACCTTACTGACATTGCATTTATATAATTCCCTCTTTGAAAAGTAAAAATTTGAATCTAGAACTGGAGTGGGAATCAGGATCCCTTACAGAAAAAATATATGGCAATATATTGTAAATATTAAATAATACATTTCCATATATAGGAAACTAGTGCGTATATGTATTACTATATTGCAATATATGAATAGACCATGTATGGATACATATTTTGCAATGAAGACAAAAACCATTATGTTGAAACTTATATTTGTTCTATTGAAACATTATTGAAACTTTATTCATGTTTAAGAATTATACTCACACTTTTACTTTTTCAGTTTGTCAGTGTGCTCTGATTAACGCCTGTAACGTCCATTTTGTTCGAACTACATTAACATATAAGCATATTGTAAAAAAAATAATAAATAAATAAAGTATAAAGAAATAGATATATTCAATATAATTCAATATATTATGAAGTATATTGTTGAATATAAAATTACATACATTAATATATACATTTTAATATATCTTAATATATAAAAAGTGGCAATTCCTTATGTATTTTTCAATATATTGTAATATATTAATACAATATATTATTCTGTATATTGAGAATATATTTTCAAATATGAATCTCCTTTTTTTTTCTGTTAATTATTAGTTAATATCAGTTAGTGTAGCAACAAGCAATATCAACATTATAAACTCTTTTCAATTTACCAGTAGATCAGAACACTAAATCATTTAATATATTTGCAGTTAATATATAGAGAAATATTTTTTCTTTGCATAAAGGATTATTTAAAGAAATATATTCTTTAATGTAATTTTTTTTTTTTTTTCCTTGGAATGATTCTAGCTTCCTAATAGGGCTCCATGTTGAAATATTTCTTAATTAAAAAAAAAAAACGTTTGGTATGTATGAGACTAAAGAGAATATTAAGGGCAAACTGAACAGAGATGGACAGACTGGCAGATGGACAGGCAGACAGACAGCGTCGTGGTTATTTATGTTTGCTTTGGCTTCTTTTTTAGTCATGTTTCCGCCCCATGTCATGTTAATTTTTTTTTAGATACATGTATAAATAGTGTGCCTAAGATACATGTGATAACTGAATATGATTCCACTTCAAACCATGAATATACCTTTGGACTGCTTTTGATTTTTTTTTTAAATGTTGCCATTATGGCTTATGACTGCAGTCACTTATAGTTTTTGGACTGAAATTAATTTGTTCATCAATTTTCGATACCACTTTTCCTGTACAGGGTCACAGGAAGACTGGAGCCCATCCCAGGAGACTTTGGGCATGAGGTGGGTTACATCCTGTACACAGTGCTAATCCATTGCATGGCACACAACCACACACACACTCATTCATAAAGGCAATTTGAAAATACCATTAAGTCTAACCTGCATGTCTTTGTACTGTTGGAGAAAACCCACAAAACCGAGGGAGAAGATACAAAGTCCACACGAGCAGACCTGAGATGGCACTCAAACTTGAAATCTCTTGCTGTGCGATCAAGTATTACCCAGATGAGGTTGGGTTCCCTTTTAAGTCTGGTTCCTCTTATGGTTTCTTCCTCATGTCACCCCTGGGATTTTGTCCTTGCCACCATCATCTCCGACTTTGTTATTTCGGAAAAATTTCCCAAGCTATATATATATATATATATATATATATATTATATAAAATTTTTACGTTTATTTCCAGTATTTTCATTTCTTGTGTCCATTTTTAAAAGTGCGATACGGAATTTAATTATTTATATATTTTATGTCAATATCTTATTGCAAAGTCTTACCGTGCATTTTGTATCTAGTATTTCTGGGCATAGTGTTCTTGTTTTTGACACTTTCTCAAAGATTGGATTATTTGTGTTCAACCACTGTTATGGACTTATTAATGCAGACAGATAGACAGTCCACACATGTCAGATTGAAAGATATCTTACACTAAATTTATCCTTTGGATTTTGACAGACAGTCTCACACACAGACGGAGTGCCATAGACACATCAACTGGAAAGAAATGCAACTAGTTTCCTTTTGTATATGTGAGAGAATGGGAATGGGATAAATGAGATGAGCTGAGAGAAAAGCTGACGATTCCTGTCTTCTCCTGGCCAATCACGTGCCCATTCACGGTGACAAATTCGTTGATTTCCGGCCAAAGCTTAAGAGCACTGACAGCTTGCACCCTGGCGTTAAAGCTGCAGGACTAATTTCGAACACAATGGTATGTTACTGTCTGAAAATGGAACCTGTGACCCAGACTAATTCCATAACTATTCGAGTGGACGTGCAGGAAAACACGAGCACTGAGAACAATAAGCACACCAACAACACCACCAACCACACCACCAACCACGATGCTCACACATGCCACACATACATGAGAGAATTAATTACTCTGCTTTCAAATTACATGGACGTCCGAGCAGATTGTATTTCCGGCCAGCCTGATGAAACCTCGCTCAATGAATCGTTTAATAAATCCACCGATGTGCAAATGAGGCTATAAAACATATAAAATTTTAAATGGATGAAAGACACTTGTATTTGTCCTTGTATGTCCACCTCCAGACACTTACCACTTTCACTAGCTGGGACATCGAGACCTCAAACTGGACTATCACAGGGTCGGAGACGTTCGCCACTGGTCTGATGTACTGGTTATAGTTGGAGAAGATGACAGAGAAGAGTTGATGCTCAGCCTCGGAACACATTCCACCTGTAAAAAGGGTCACATTTAAAGAAATAAAAAACACTTTGCCTGTTGATGTACTACATCAGTTTAAGTCGTAAATTCGTT
>JAAGKR010004826.1:0-56910 GCA_011419295.1 Clarias macrocephalus | reverse complement strand
CACACACATGCAGTGTTTGCATAGTTTGGTATTGCATTCTTGTAAACATATATCTTGTATTCCAATCTGTTAATTATTTTAAGCTTCCAATCTGTATACACCACAAAATTGCAGTGCAATTTATTTTGTGCACATATGCCATTGCATATCAAGTGTTTGTGTCCTGGATAAACTATAGCTCAAGGGACAAAACCCGAGCTTCTAGGATCCTCAGAACAATGTCGTGCTTTTAAGTGATCCTTTGGCCCAGAAACACATAGACATAAACTGTATTATAGTCAGTTTTAGCATTTTTTTTCAGGCCACATATAACCTGTTCTTGTGCCCTGAGCACTGTGGGAGGTGTGAGGGTGTGGGCCGACTATTGGTGCACTCCTTCCCTGGCTTAAAATACAGAATTCTGGGTGTACAGCTGCACGCTATAATCAGTGGTAAGTTTGATGCTACACAGCCAGTGGAAACAAACAGGGTAATGAATGCAGCAAGGCAAGAACAAGTCCTGATGTTATCTTAAAAATATCAGGGGAGCGTGATAGAACTCTGCAAAACTAAACTTTATAAATGTTGAAGATTTCTTTTGAAGATCATACTCCTCCTCATGCTTTTGATCAGTGTGTGATAGCGGTCATAGACTAGATAAAATGATATATATATATATATAAGGTGCGTTTCTGGGTGGTTTAACTGATCAGTTGTAATTAGAGGTCTTTTCTAAAGATAACTCCTGAAATTTTAACTTAGACCCTTCTGATGATTAGCACAAAGTCTTGATCACTAAGCTTCCACTGACATCCATAGATTAATGTGTGATCTTCTATGTGTTTTTGTCACATGTAAGACTTCTGACATTTGCAATATAATATTTTAAAATCTGTTACACTCTACAAAAGATTAAGTTATTAACATGAATTCTGCTTCAAATAAATTAGAGGAAAATATGTGCTATTGTATCATGCTCTTGGTTCTCTTGTCTCTTCCATCTAACCAATTCTTGCTGGAAGGTTAGCTAAGATAAGTTCCTCGGTGGTGTGAAAGAAATTCATGACCCTGACTGGCATCTGAACCTGCCTCGCTCCCAGTGTTCCCCGGAAAGGATTCCATGACCCATGCTAAATTAAGCTGAATGCATGAATATTCAGTAAATTGTTGCGATTTAGGAACATGCAGTAATTTTAATTGTGCTAAGTTATGTGAATTTGAACATTAATTAATTTAGGTGTATTTAGTTAACATTTATGTTATTTGGTTTACTAATGCTAAATTCCATGATTAATATAAAAAATATTGTAGTAAACATTGTTACTTAAAGGAACCTTTGCGTTAAGGGTTAGGAAAATATGCAAGGATGTCTATTTTACTACTTAAACCCATTGAATTAAAGCTGAACAGTTACATTTATTTATCTCCACAGCTTTTTGCTTTAGGTCTATTTCACACATACACTATTTTATTTTTCTATTTCATTTTTCTTTTTTCTTTTGTTCTATATAACACTAATTGTAAAGCTATTCTGACCAATTAGAAGCCTGAATAAGAGATGGCAGTGAATACATCACACGCTGACATCAAACACAGGAGATACAGTTCATACAACAAGACAAAAATGCTATTTTCCTGTACAGAAACTTAACACTGAAAACAGCTTCTAAATATCTTCATCCTGGATGAAGTCATCTATAGCTTAGTTTTCAGGGACCTAAATTGGATTTTTTTTGTGTGGCCTAAGCCTTGTGCCTTGTAAGTTTTTAGATCTTAGGCTTAAAAAACTCTAGGAAATTATGTATCCTTGTTGCTTTTCACATTTTCTTGTGTGGATGTTTTCCTTGTGGGCTGCTTTATAAATTCAATATTACATTCCTCAAAATATTAATCTTATCTTAGAAGACCAGTGCTACCTATGAAGGCAATGTGGATGAATGCAGTTCTTTGTGAATAGTGTCACTTTAAAACAACTGACCTTTCAATGGTGCTGTAGATATTAAACCAGCGTGGGACAGTTCGTTGTAGATGAGATCATACTATCCTCATTTTTCTGGAAACAGTAGATTGTTGAACAATGGAGATGTTGAACAGGATCTTTAAATTTCTGGCACTGACTTACACTGCCTTAGGAAACCTATGAGGTTTGGAAATGTTTGTGTTGGAAAGAAAGACTCCTTGCCAGGTTTTCACACATTTGTTAAGCTCATTATTTTGCAGACAGCTCTGTCTGCTGAAAGTAAAGTGACTCCATAGAGAACAGCAACTTGGGCATTGTCTCTCCTTGGGTAACTCATGGTGCGCTTTTACTGCCTCCTATGGACATTTAATGTCCATAACAATTTATTAGTTAACAAGGCCAGACTGCTGTAAATATAGTATGAAATAGTGGTGCCAGTTCAGAGCAGGCACTCATGTTTATAGCATTATTCCCGTGTCCTTTAAATTTTGAACACAAACTGGTCAAAGTAAATAAATGTAGGTAAGTGCAGATTCAGTTTTGGATGATTATTTAAACACATAAAGAAAGAGAATAAGACTGATATTTCAAAGGCTTTGCTTATGAAATTCATGATTTGAAAACATTTTTCTAGGGGATACTCCATCGCACGGCAAACATACACACATTTATACACTTATTCCAACACTATGGGCATTTTTAGGAGCATCAATCAGCCTAATCTGTGTGTCTTTGAACTGTGGGAGGAAACGGGTGTACCCGAAGGGTACCCACTAAGAATGGAGAGAACATGCAAACTTTAAGCACACAGGCCCAAGGCAGAAATCAAACCCAGAACCTAGAGGTTCAAGGCAATAATGCTAACCACTGTGCCACCTACAACGTAAATAAACTGCTCAAAAAAACAGCAATGGAAAATGATTAGCATTTTTTTGTCTTTCCTTGAAGCAGTAATAAGTCACATAAAATGCTGCATTTTTGTGTTGTAATGCAATCGATTCAATCTAATTATATACAGTATATTCAATCTATAATTCTTATGGTATGCTACAAACAAACTGAAAAAAAAAAAGACATAAACACACAGCAACATGTGAGGGATAATTGTACAACATACCTCAAACAAGTGGGAAGGATGGCTCAATCAGGTTCAGGTCACAAAATGTTTTTCAATAGGATATAGTGACTGAGAATGTATAGTGATTCAAAAGGTACTATAAAAGTTGAGCAGAACGTTCTGAGGAAACAGATTCTTTTGTAAATAAACATTTCCATAGCACTTTATATTTGCAAAGTTGTTTGGTCTTCAGCATAGAAGTGTATGAAGAAGTTTTTAAGATTATATGACATCTGAACCTTGCTGCTTTGATGTTGTATAGGATGCGTCATTTACATTTACATGAACATCTTGCCTACCACACACTGTATACTGTATACCTCACACACACTTAGATAATCACACTGAATGTGGTTGTAAGATTTAAATATACACCCCTTCTGTATACCTTTAGTGACGAAGCAGTGAGCAATGTATGTCCCGAGAAACTGTTACCACACAGAGAGGTCTCACGGTGCACACACACACCTACAGCCACTGAAACTCGAGCTGCTTGTGAGGTAGGTTGGTTTCTGCTCAAGCTGCTCATGAGGTAGATTGGTTTCAGGCTGCAGATGGATGAGGTTTTGCGTCAATAAAAGGTCTTCAACTCTGTCAGGAACCACTGACCCTTCACCCCAGCATGGGAGGCCCCCTGCTGTTACTGCGCTGCTGCTTAGACACACTCACACAGTCACACTGTCCTAACAACATGTATCACTTATACTACAAACACTGATATCACAAACTAATGCATGCTTCAAGGCTGAATATCTAGTGACAGTTTTGAGTTGCTTTTTATATACAGTATATCAAGTACAATAGTATTTTATTGTGTTACTTTGAAGATAATAAATAAAACATCCCCAGAATAATATAGGGATTTTTATTTTATTTTATTATTTACAGTTAAATGTAATGTTGGTCTAAAAACATGTTATCAATGACTTCACAGGAAATATAAAGGAAAGACTCTTTTAAAATCTTTTTTTCAAACGCAAGGTATTTTACCATAATATAATGTAATGCAATTACAAAAGTTACAGAGAAACACCAAGTTCTCTCTTCTGAAAACTCTACAATGATGGATATATTCATACAGCCCTATAATTAGATTGACAATTATTACAATTACAATACAGTTATTGACAAAGTTTCCTTGTGACATTAAAACCTTTTAAATGAATTTATTATTATATTTTGATTAGAATGTTTCAGACCATCCCCCATACAAGTCCCAGTGAATGGCTTGTTACTAATGAATCAATTATGTTTTAGTAACTACTGCAGGAAATCATGTCTGTGATTTGTCTTGCAGGTGGTGCTACTATCAGATCTGCTCTTATAGAAATAATCAAACTGAAATAATGGCATACTGAAATAATATTATGCAACATACTAACATAAACTCACAGGAATCTTTATTAAAGGGAATAACCTAGTGTTGTTTTTCCATCCTCAGTTTTAATCAATCTTTCGAAAAGATCCGCTATCTTAGACCTTAGTCATACAGAAGCTTCAAATACATTGTCACTATTGTTATGGTTGACTATTATACTATTATTTTATACTATTATTGTGTAAAGCTGCTTTGCAACAATGACAATTGTTAAAAGCACTATACAAATAAAATTGAATTGAATTAAATGGTGATCTAAAGTAGATGGTGCACTGTAGGCTCTGTTCTACTGTATTGTAATAATACTGCTCCTGAAAGTGCTACTCTGAAGCTCCTGCCATGCAAGAAAAAATAATGGTAATATACTCTGTCAGTGGGCAAATGATAAGCTTCAAGAGCAAGAAAACAGAAAAGGTTAGTGAGCGGACAAATGGTTATAAGCAATAAGAAATATTAGGAACTAATTTATTATGCAAATGTTCTTAAAATTCGAAGTAGATTTTAACAACACAATATGCCAGGCAATAATGTGTCAAACTTGTGATATTTGGAAAATTGCTGTGGCAAATCTATGGGTCCAGCTGGATCCTCTGTTTGAACCTGAGCTCAGGTGAGCTCACCTGAAGTTTAGGATATTCTCCCTGTGGCTGTGTAGGTTTCCTAAATACAATTTGGATTATTTCTGCTGCAACTGCACCATGGATGAGTGCATGATGCCCTGTGAAGAACTCCCGTCCAAGCCAAGTTGAATTCTCCTGTTTCCTGCCCAGTTTACCATCATACAAAAATACAAAATTCACGTAGATATGAGCAAAACTTTTTTTTATTATTATATTTTGTGCTTTAACAATACTTCTTGCTTTATTTGAGAAAAAAAATCCTTTCTCAAAACTGCAAAAAACAATTGCTGTCAAAACTGTGTAATTGTTAATATAAAATTATAGCTGTTGAATGATGCCTTTTTCTCACATCGTTATACTAGCTGGGATACCAGACACTCACAAAACTGAAAATGAGAACATGTTAAACACTAACCTGAGTTCAGGTTTGAAACAGATACCCTGGGTCTGCACGGTACTATTTTTGTTGATAACCCTCTCAGAAAACTCTATTGTTATACCTAACTTATACATCAAGCATCAATACAATTTACTGTTATCCAAATAATGGAAATATATGAGCATACATGATGAAAATTAATTAGATTTAATAATAGAGTTTAATTAGATTAATACATATATTACCTTTTATAAGATCCATTAAACTGGAGCAATATATCATATATAGAATAAATAGCATATATATATATATAATTGTACAATACATAGGAAAAACTTTTGTAGTTTTGCTGTGAAATTACATTCAACTTTAGAAAAAATACAGCAGTGCACTCATGAGTATTTTTTTTTTTGTTGTTGTTAAAAACACAGTAAAAAAAAGTTTCTTGGGAGCTGACCAAATAGCATTGAGAAAGTCTAGAAACTGCACAATAACAGTTATCTGTTTAAAGCACTTGGTTTGGCTCTTTGTCCTCGCTTTGTGTCTACATCTGCAGTGCCTATTACTTTGAAGCATGCCACATACACTAGCGCTATGTTTAAAACACCTAACCTTACTGCAGC
Organism: Clarias macrocephalus; assembly: GCA_011419295.1. Lineage (NCBI taxonomy): Eukaryota > Metazoa > Chordata > Actinopteri > Siluriformes > Clariidae > Clarias > Clarias macrocephalus. The sequence continues at coordinate 50,854 of JAAGKR010004826.1, read as the reverse complement.
CTCAGCACTTTCCAAAATGACCACATACCATCTTTTTTCCACATATCATGTAATGTTTTACACCATATACCCTTTTCCCCATTATGTGTATGTCTTACTGATACTCAAAGACCTTGGCTGTTATCCAGAAACAATGTGATTGAGTGTCTGAGCACTGAGAGAAACCAGAGAAGAATAAAATCTTTGATTTTAGAGATAATATAAGGCAGTGGAACTAAATGTATGTTTCCCTTGAGTCACTTATTCAACATGGTCATGAGCTTGCCCACCTTAACTTGATTAAAATCATAAACGATACTCAGGTAGATCTTAATTTAAAAGTCTTCAGCAAGCTTGTAAAGTAGAAACAATAATACATGCTATTCCTGGCAGATTGAATTTAGTTTTGTCTGAGAATGATGCAAGCAGTGATGTTTTTGTGAGCTGAAAGAACTTATCTTTTTTTTCCCCTCAAGGTTATGCACAATTTGTGAAATTCTATGCTAACAGAAAGAGGTCAAGAATGCACTTATATGGTTTCAGTATATACATAAGGAGGAAATAATATTGCTACAGTAATTCTGAATTAGGATGCTACTAATGTTTAGTGTACCTTAATAAAACATACTGTAATAGTTGTTGCTATGTTTTGCTGGAACAGCTTGTACCTTCAGCAAAATTTCAGCTTTATAAAAGCCTCTGAATATATGAGTGTTGACAATACATGCCAACTGTGAGCCATCTAATAATTTAAGTTCTCTCTTCATTAAGCTGTATCTACACTCTTGCCGCATGTTGTGATGTTGTTGTTCTCCTAATCCTGACACACTTCATATACACTTCACATTTTTTATTTCATAATTCATCTTCAGTAATTGCCTTATCCTGGTTTGTATTGCTGTGCACTTCGATTCTTTAAATCTACACTAGACTTAAGGCAGGAATACCCTCTGTGAGATGCCAGTCAGGCCAAAGGCCTCGTGGACCTCCAGCACATAATTCATTATAGGCAATCCACCTACAGATTTACAGCAGGTCCACCTTACGTGTCATATACCGCTGGTCCACCATGCTACCTGTTTTGTTTTCATAAACTCTATAATTGTGCTTATCTAACCACTATGTGCAGTAAGGATGTTTGCAGTATGAATTTTATTACTGTACAGTACACATTTACACAATATCCACCCCAAAAAATCCCCCCCCCAAAAAAAACTAACTTAATAATAATAATAATAATAATAATAATAATAATAATAATAATATAAATCCGGGCCTCAAGAGCTGCTGTTTAAACTTGATGAAGATCACGACTGGTCCTGACACTGTTCCTTCCAGCTTTTTCCTTTTCAGCGTGTTTCCCTTTATGACACTCATATACAAAAGACTTGCAGTAGTGTTGTGAGACCTCTATTGAAAAACATACAAATTTGCACGGTTCTAAAAATACCATCAGGCTAAAACGTTATTAGATGTGGGTAAGTACAACTATGGAAACAGAGTATAATTCAGATATTTTTGTGTAGATTTATCGCTTGGCTAGTGAAGTGCTTACACAGCCAGAGGAAGTATATATACTTATATATACAGTATGTGTTTGTATGTGTAGCTCCTCTTATACATGCCTCAGCAAAGATCAGGTGAACCTTTTGACCCAATAATCCCAGTATTATAATTACAAGTATTATAATAACACATGAGAATGGTAGCTAAGATGCAGGGCAGTCAAATCAGTGTGAGTACCCAAGAATATCGGGAAATTGCATCTGCATGTGCTGATTGAAGTTAATGTAGCTTCCTGAATTCACAAGGGCTGTGCAGGAAGTTTTGGCAGGTCCTGTGTAAACCAAGTGCAGGAAATGAGTGAGTGATGGTGTGTAACCTGAGACAAAGAGAAGAGCTAATATACATCCATTCGCTCCAGCTTGTTATTTGAAGCTGACTAGACAAGTACTCTTCAGCACTCTCTTTAAAAAGGAAGATGGCATAGCAATCAACATAAGCAAGAGTAACAAGTGCAAGACATTAGAGGAACAAAACTGTACCATGATCAAACTAAACCTGATTCTGATTCTGAAAATTGGCTAGGTGGCAACTAATTCTAGCTAGGTGCAAAGTTTTGTTAGAAATAGGTGTGGTGGAACTAACCATACCTTGTGGAGCGATTGACCGACAGTTAGTGACAGACACTTAGTGTAAGGGTTGAAAATATATTTTTTTGTAGCCAAATGGTGAGGAAAATAAACCATGGAGGTGGTGGACAGTCCCCAATAAACTAAATACAAAGCTGGTGTAGGGCGTACACTCTTTTGTATAAAATAGTGCCGTTGAGCAGGAGTTAGCTCATTAGCTTTGTAGCTCATGTTAGTCATGAACAGAGCAACAAGATGGCTCAAAGGACCAATTCATCATTGTGAAATGACTTAGAAGCAATTGCTACGGAGATAAAGTGTTGTTTAAGACATCTGGCATAACATTATCAGATGTGTTTTCTTGGTGAAATTGCTTCCATGACTGGTTTTGAATGTGGTTTTGCTCTCCCCTCATTCCAGCACTGCGGACTGTACACAGCCACTTTTATCCATGCTGGTGACTGACAGTTAGTGTGATTAAAGATTGCTGGAACATATGAAGAAGAACATGGAAGAGTGATACATATAGTTAAACATCCCAGTGTTGTAATGCTCTATTATGACCACTTGTGGAAAGCCTCTCAGTCAATAAGATTACTTTGTTGGAACTAACTCTTGTATAATACTGTACACTGCCCAGCCAAAACAAAGTCACAGTCTAGATTTGACTAAGCAAAAAGTAAAGAGCCTTCTAATGGATATTTATTGCAGTGATTCATTTATTTCAGCTGGCAATAAGTTATTTAACCCTACCTGATGCAGTGAGTAGCTTCTGTTTTCTTAAACAACCATATCAGAAGACATACAGTGCTGTGCAAAAGTTTGGGCACCCCTTGATAAATAACAGATTTTGGTGATTTTTTAATTGAAAAGATATTAACACAGTCTCTCTTGGAAATGGAAAAAATGCACAATATTTTCAGCAAACACTGGTGCATAGTTACTTTTTATGTCATGAATTGAACAAAGATAAAAAATAAAAACATTATTGTGGCATTGCGCAAAAGTTTGGCCACCCTACATAATCAGTACTTAGTAACACCTCCTCTGGCAGATATCACAGCTTGCAAACGCTTTTTATAGGCAGCTAAAAGCCTTTCAGTTCTTGTACTTCGGATCTTCTCCCCTTCTTCCTTGCAAAAGGCTTCTAGTTCTGTAATATTCTTTAGTCGTCTTGCATCAACAGCTCTTTTAAGATCTACCCACAAATTTTCAATGATGTTTAAATCAGGGGACTGTGGTTTTCTTCTGCTGACTCTTCCATGAAGGTCTTGTCTGTGCAAGCATCGCTGCACAGTGAAACGGTGCACCACCACTCCTGAGTCTGATAAATCTTCCTGCAGGTTTTTTGCAGTCAAATGGGGATTTTGATTTGTCTTTCTGACCAGCATACAAGCAGTTCTTTCTGAGAGTTTTCTTGGACTTCCAGATCTCATCTTGACCTCCACAGTTCCCCTGAACTGCCATCTCTTGATTACATTTCTCACTGTGGAAACTGCAAGCTGACAATGCTTTGCTATCTTCTTGTAGCCTTCTCCTTCATTGTGGGCATCAATAACTTTCATTTTCAGAGTCTTACACAGCTGCTTAGAGGAACCCATGGTTGTTGAGTATCCGCAAGTGTGTGCACAAGGTTTGTAGAGTCAAAGTATTTGTAAAGCTTTGAAATTGGTATTTACTAATGACAGCTGTTGCCATGATTCAGATCTAATGAGCTGATTAAGTTCTGAATCCTTGTAAAAAGAATCTGAGACCCTGGAACTCTTAGGGTGCCCAAACTTTTACAATTTCCAAGCGAGACTGTGTTAACATCTTTTCAATTAAAAAATCACCAAAATTTGTTATTTATCAAGGGGTGCCCAAACTTTTGCATAAGACTGATATATTTATATATATGTATATTGTTCTCATGGCATTGAGAAGGATCAAATACAACAATCTACAAAACAACTAAGGACATTGTTGAAACTACTAAAACTGGCTTAAGAACTGCAAAATGCACTATTGACATGTGAAATCTAATGTGGAGAGAAATTAACTTGCATAAACTTATTGAAATAATGCCTTGGCTGTAATAAAAGTAAAAGGCAATCCCACGAAATATTAGTGTGTGACCTTTTTATATCTAATATAATCATTTTTAAAGTTTTCTTTTTATGTAAAAAATCCTACATTTTGAACTTTTTGTCTTTTACTTAACTACATTGATAAATAATTTCTCAGCACGTTTTCCATCCTTGTTAAGCAGTAAAATAAAAATCGCTCATCAACCCGCTTTAACTACTGCATTAAAAGTTAAAGCCTATCCTATAAGCTTTTTCCTGTTTAAAGTAATTTCTTGTTATGATTCTTTGACATATAAATGATACCTCTAAACACTAAACACTACACATGTGCTGGAATTTTCACAAAAATTTTCATGGTTTCAATTAAATTTATTGAGGATCCCCATACAGCAAGATGCCACTGATGTGTAAGTACATGATGGTGTGCAGGTTTCCTGCATCAAAGTGTAGCTCTCTCACCATGCAAACTTATTGATAACTCCTTAACTGGCATGGATGAAGCAGGTTTTACAATGCCACTGTACATTCAATTCAATTTTATTTGAATCAAAAAGCAGCTTTACAAAATCTAAAGAAAATTATGGAAATGTGTATGAAATGTAAGAAAATATGTATGAATCAAACTGATTCGATTATGGATGAAGATCAGGCCAAGGGTGAAAGTTGCAAGGAAAAACTATCTGAAATGGCACTAGGAAGAACCATTGAGAAGAACCAGAGTCAACAGGAAACCCATCCTCAGTCATACTGTGTGTTAGGCTCCTGGAAGTTCAATATAACAGATGGTATGTTTAAATTAATATGGAGTCCACTTTGCTATTGGAGGCTCAGGTACAAAACTATAGGAATTCCAGTTCTGAACTACTGAGTCACTTCAGATGTCCTCAAAGAACAGCTGTCTGCATCAAACGAAGCTAGGACCATCTTCATGGAAAAGTGGAACCGTCACCACATGCATCCCAGGCAGACCATACGGGGGCCATGTGATGAGATCACCAAACAAAAGCATCGGTCCAGAGGGCAGAGAGTATCTGGATCACTAGCAGCTCAGAAGTGGCAGGTGTTGGGCACGGAAGAGGCACGGAGAGGGAGAGAATTGAAAAGAAGAGAAGAGAGATAACAGTTAAGTATGTCACAGTCACATAATGTATAAGGTAAATGTATATCTATACAGAGTCCAAGCAAGGACTCCGGGAGGACTAACTATGGCAGCATAACTTAAAGGGAGAGCCAGAAGGAAACACAGACATGAGGGCTCCTTTGAAGTAAAGCAACTGTGTGATCAATGGGTGGGGAAGACAGCATCGAAACATACCAGTTCACCATAATACTCTAAGTCCCTGAGTCCTCCAGATCTGTTCCTTCTATTTACAAAATTTTGACAAAATAAATAGGTTTTTAGCCTAGACTTAAACATTGAGACCGTGTCTGAGACCCGAACATTAATTGGAAGGCTATTCCATAACTTTTCGGGCTATGTATAAAAAGCTCTGCTCCTGCTGTAGTTTTCATAATACATTATATATACATTCTCATGCTTGTCTGGAGTGTGAACTGAGCTGAACTGAATTGATCATTAGAACCACATAAAATGGCAAAGAATCATTGTATCACTTTAAACAGGTCTACCATATCTCCAGGAGACAAATGATAAATGGCAATCGAAAAAGTGGCAAAAAAATAGAGAATGTACAGGAACAGGTGCTCAAGTAATAGCTGAACCAAAGCAATGCAGATCTACCGAGTTAAAATAAAGTCACCAATGAATAAAGTTCATCACTGACTTAATAAAACTGTAAAAGATGTAAAACTGACTTAATAAAACTGTAAAAGATGTAAAAGTGCAAATTATTGCCATGTCGTCAGAAGTCACATAATTAGTTCAGCGCAGTCTAGTTGTGTGCAAAGGTGTCACATGATATTAATACAAATACACATTTTACCTTGTAGCCCTCACAGAAGGTTAGGGAACATACTGTACCTAAACAAAAAACATCATGATGTCAAAGGAGTTACTGTATGGATATGCCACAAGCACAGCTCTGCCTGGAGGAGGTATTCCACCCAACATCAGGTAAGGAGGATATTAGAAATCACCCAAAGAATCACCCAAGAGGGCAAGGATAAATCTCTTCAAGATGCTTCCACCACCATGCTTTATGAACAGTGTTAGGTCCCCTAAAAAAATGCTTTGATTTCATCAGATACATGGTCTCATCAATTGAAGAGAAGAGAAGAGAAGAGAAGAGAAGAGAAGAGAAGAGAAGAGAAGAGAAGAGAAGAGAAAAGAAGAGAAGAAACAATTCCTATGGCTTATTATTCTTCTGCAAACAGAGCTATAGGGAGTGTCCAGGCTATGATTGTCCTTTAAACAGATTCTCTCATCTGAGTTGTGGACCTTTTACCTACCTTTGATTGATGGCTTCCTCTGTGTGCCAATTCTTTTCATTTTTAATTTTGAATTTAATGTGGCTCTGCAGGACATTCAAGGTTTGGGACGGATAGTTTGCAGTCAAGAAGACAAGTTGACCGAAACCATGGCAGCAGAAACCCCAACATAACAGCAGTGCTTGTTTTCCCTTTAAAGAATTTTTCTTCTGTCACCAGTATAAAGATTACAATCTCTACCCCCCCCTCTCTCTCTCTCTCACACACACACACACACACACACACACACACACACACACACACACACATACATACACATAAATATCCTACCCTTTGCAAAAGTGCAACCGTCATCCTTTTAGAAAAAAAAAATAGCATCCTGGTTTTGCTGATTTGGGCTTCCCAATAAATCCAGTGTTAATTTGTTTGAGTCAGGGTTCTGTCTAAGGGAGTGAATGTGGTTTATGTGGCAGTGAGGGGAAGCAGCCAATTTTTGCATAGGATACATTACGATAGGGTGCATTACATGGTTTATGTATGTATGTATGTATGTATGTATGTATGTATGTATGTATGTATGTATGTATGTACAGTATGTACAGTATGTACAGTATGTATGTATATGCATGTTGTAAATGTTTTTTTCTTTAGTTTGTTTTAAAGGTAACTTGAAAAATGCTAGACAAACATCGCAAACATTCTAATCAAAACTGAAAAAGTAAGTAACACTTAAATAACTAAACTTAAACTGGGGGTGGTTAAGTCAGACTGCTACTTTTGATTATATTAGCAGAATGCAATAAGAACTACATTTATTTCTCTATATAATCACCTGAATCCCTAATGCACTTATACACAGGGTTTCACTAGTGCCTGAATACTATCAAGGGAGAAAGTTTTCTCAGTACGCCACGCCATGATCAGACTGCCTGCTTCACGTCTGAAATGCTGGCCTCCCAGGAACTCCTTTAATGGCCTAAGCATGTGGTAATGGCTTGGAGTGATATCAGGACTGTATGGGGAATGTGGCAATAACTCATAGTTCATAGCTGAGTTATTGTCTAAGCTAGAGTAACGTCAAGTGGTGTTGGTGAATGAGTGTTTGTACAGTTTCCACAGACAGACATATCTCTTCTGCAAACAGGCAAGTTATCTGTTCATTTTCAAGGATTGGTTGTTCCACTCTCTAAATGTTTTACTGTTGCTAAGAGTCTCAACACCATACTGTGCTTGATGTCTTCTGTAAATGCTAATCGGTTTTACGCCTTCATTCATGAAAAATTTCATCATTAATTTTGGATGCCCCTCGATTGCCGCTTGATCATATACACAAAATCTACCATGTCTTCGGTTAAAGAAATAATTTCCACTGACAAGTGGCTTAATTTCTGAGTGGACTACAAACAGTGTGCGTATGGACAGAGAAATGTCTTCTTGTCCCATGCAAATTATCTGCATGTTTTTCTTAATGTTTCTTTGCATAAAAAATTAATTCAGCACTCTGTACTGTATAGAATTATTTGATTCGAGTGGTGCAGGGGTAAAGCGCTCGCCCTATCATCCGGAGATCACAAGTTTAATTCCCAGGTGATGCTGTAACCTCTTGCTGCCGGAGGCCAGAGAACGCACATGCTGTTAGATCTGATTTACCCAGTTATACTATGACATTTTTGTTCTGGCATTTCTTACATACAGTTTAAGCATCTGGAGTTTGCACGTGGTATAACATATGCATGTCTGCGTTTGATATACTGTACATGTGGCAAAGTTTCTTAATCCTGTTTCATTACCGAGACTGTATTTGTGCCTGTCTCTGGTATCACGTTGCTTTGTGGGGACCTGGATCAAGAGGTAATTATATCTACAACAAATGTTAGATCTGTTCTTCACACTTAGACACACAGCTGCAGTGTCTCTAATGAACTGGCTCAATGTATGTAAAAGAATATAAAAGATAAAAGAAATATTGCATTATATTGCATTAGAAGGGGCTTGCTAAAGCAATTCCTAGCCCACCTGCCTTTTTGTTTCTCTTAGATTAATCTTATGCTCAGACACTGATATTAAATTGTTTTACGTGACTATGTTATTGTAATTAGTTGCTGTGCTACATAGATTATCTAATAATTGTTCTCAGAGTGGATCAACTTTTTAATATACTGTATTTTTTAAAGTAATAAAGTAATGTGACATTAGTACTTGGATAGTAAAGTTGACATGGAAATAACTGGACTGTGCCATTTTTCATTGTTCTTTTGTTCTCGTAGGCATTGGTAAGAAAGAAAGTCGTGTTTTATCTGCTTGACATCAGCTGTGTAAGCTGGACTGTACTGAAGAGTTAACCATTTGATTGTATGTCAGGAGCTTTAGCCTTCTGCACCAGTGTTTCAGGTCTAACAATGTCTGTGGTATATTTTGTGAAGTATTGTGTTATATTTCTAATGTGTTATATTTTCAACATTTAACATTCCTTTAGCTGACTAGGTTTGCCAGAGACTAATTCTATGAAACAACAATAACAACATGCACTGAATTAGTCACTGCAGAAAATATTATCCAGCATGTGAAAGTCAGCACTTTGATCGCCATCTGGAATTAGGTGATTGACTCTGGTAATGCGTATCTCAACTTTTCACATCATGCCTCCATGTCGTTTTAAGGGCATTACAGCATCAATGTAAATATACAGTACACACTGAGCAGTGGCAGCTGGTGATTATACATTAACGTGTGTGTGTGTGTGTGTGTGTGTGTGTGTGTGTGTGTGTGTGTGTGTGTGTGTGTGTGTGTGTGTACAGTATATACTGTACATTTATGAATCAATGTTACTATTAGAAAAAAGCTGCCATGACAGTAAAAAGAAAGCAATGACAACTGGACTTATTTAAAAAGTGAATACAAACAATGAAAAAAAATTATATATACCTGTATATCTATCTATTAACAAGTCCCAATCTATCTATCTATCTATCTATCTATCTATCTATCTATCTATCTATCTATCTATCTATCTATCTATCTATCTATATAAAGTAACTATGCACCAATGTTCATAGACAGATAGATAGATAGATAGATAGATAGACAGATAGATAGATAGATAGATAGATAGATAGATAGATCGGGACTTGTTACACTATGCTCATATGTTTATGTTTAAGTCATGTTCATGGTCCCTAGTTTCAGTAATTGGCTGTTGGTTTACCACACATCATAAAGATTTTTGTGTGTCATTTTTTGTGTCTACACCGTCTCTTAATAGCAGTTCAATGTGACCTTTGTGCATAATCCTGCTTTATGCAAACGTTTAGGCACCCCCTGATAAATAACAGATTTTTGGTGATTTTTTAATTGAACCGATGTTAACACAGTGTGATAAATTGAGCAAAGATTTTTTAAAATATTATCAATAACATTGGTCTATTATTTTGGTCTATAAATAATCACTTTCTTGTGTTTTTTGTTTCTTACAGGTGCATGTATTCCGATTTTTTTGTGAACTGCTGACAATATTTCTCCTAAATTAAAAAATAACTATTGCTCTCCACCAGTTATTCACATTGCTGCTGGGTAACTTTATACCACTGTTTTGGCAAAAAACCAAACAGCTCAGCTTTGCTTGTGACCATCCATCTTCTTCTTGATGACATTCCAATAAAGAGTATAAATTGCAGTGGTCTTTTACAATTTTTTTCCCCATACATATTAAGTATTGCAGACTTAAACTATATATAAGGGACATTCAAGTCAAACCGGGACTTGTTATGAGATATCTTGTGAATGAAGGTGTAAAGCACAGTGCAGTTATGAGACTCTTAGCCACAGCTAAATATACTTTATGAATGGTGAAAAAGTTTTAAAGAAGTCCTTACTTCCATGAATGATGATCCCGGCCATGGTGGCTTGGAGCTCACTGCAGTTCCGGTGAAGATTCATCCTATTTCTATTTTAATAAAAGTGATATTTAGTGAAAGATGCAATAGGCCAAACAGTGAAAAAAAGCTCAAGGTGCTTATAAACAATCGATGCATTAAGGGTTGCATTTGTATTTGATATCATGTTTTATGATTCAGAGGTTTTTTCTATATGCTGTAGGTGTTGATGTAAGTTTTAAAGTGTCAAAGTCTGTGACTCTGAAAAACTACTACTATTTCTATTTTGGTAAATTCAGAAGTCCGCTGTCTGATCAATCTTACCCGCGTGCAGTAAGACAGCTCTCCTTATCATTAAAAGTATAACAGTGGAGTCACTATCTGCTGTATGACACAAAGTCGGGCAGGTTGCAGCCCTTGTCTCATGGTATGGTAGAAAGAGAATGAGTAATGAGGCATACTCTGTACAGCTGGTGGTGTATGGAAATAGTGTGTGTGAGCGAGAGGGACAGAGCGTCTAACGTTACATTGCTCTCTTGACCCACACCAGGTTTCATATCTCTTCTTCCTTTCTCTTTCACTGACATGTTCATTTTTGAGGAGCAGATGACTTCCAAATATACCTTCACTTTTTTCCTTATGCCACTGCTTGTTCAGATCTGTCAGATAGCAGAAACAGCAGTACAGTTCAATTATTATCTCTTAAAATATGCGTGGTGTTCAAGTCAAACCAGGACTTGTGATGAAATTTCTTGTGAATGAAGGTGTAAAATTGATGGACATTTACAGAAAACTTCAAGAACAGTACAGTGATGAAGTGCAGTCTGTCCATGAATTGACAAAAATAAACTTTTCTGTCAAAAACTGACAGATAACTTTTCAGCAACTTATAGAAGAGATGCATCTGTCTGTGGGAACTATACATACAAAATTAGTTCCCAGCTAGCCAGCTAATTAGGTCTCTAAGTTAGCTAGTTAGTTTTTCTGTTAATTTATGTTGCATGTAGCACCTTGGTCCTGGAGGAACGTTGGTTCGTTTCACTGTGTACTAACTGCATATGGTTGAAGTGACAATACAGCCTACTTGACTTGACTTGACTTGACTTGATACAAACATTTTACAAACACCATTACAGGAACTGGCTGGGAGTTATTGCCACATCCCATGTCCTAACCTCGTTCCAAGCCATTGACATGTTTTACTTCCATAAATATGTTCTGTTATTCTGCACAATGAAAAGTACAGGATCGACTTGAGCTCTCATATAAACAATAAACTCACATATCAGCTTTCATATACATTTTGTCTCTGTATATAATAATGCATTCCTGCATCACAACAGCTGAGAGGGTTTCAAATCTCTCTGTCCTGTTCAGGATGGCTTTGAAATGTTAAAAGCATGGCAATCTGTTCAAGAACAGTTGGCACTTAAAACACAGAAAAAGTGCAGATGACAATAGTTGACATATTATGTAGTTTAGGGAAGCCTTGTCATGTTTTCTTCATTGTTGTATCCAACAGCTTAGAGGTTAGATGCCAATACCATCTTAATGAAGGATATCAACTAGTATTATTTAGCTGGCAAAAGACAAGACATTTGTGACATGACATGATTTGCTAAGGATCTTTTGTGGTTTGTGTTCTCCCCATACACATGGGCTTCTTTGTATTTTCTCTGGTTTCCTCCCACCTCCTAAAAAAGGCCAGTAAGTGATGAATTTACCATATATGTGGGAATGAATGTGTGTGGGTGCCCTGAAATTGACTGATGTTCAGGTATCTGGGATGTACTGTATTTCAGTGACCAGTGTTCCCAGGATAGTGATTGAAACTGTGACAAGGATAAAACTAAAGTGAGTGAGTGAGTGAGTGAGTGAGTGAGTGAGTGAGTGAGTGAGTGAGTGAGGGGGTTTAGGATGACATCTAAAGTGGACATGCCCACATTTTAAATATCTTTTGAATGGACAGAGGTGGACCAAACTGTTATACACAAACAACTGTGATCTGTTAACCTGATAATTGAGAGGAAAAGTAGAAAGTGAATGTTCATGACAAGCTAGTCTTCTGATATCCAGGTGTGTGTGTGTGTGTGTGTGTGTGTGTGTGTGTGTGCGTGCGTGCGTGCGTGCGTGCGTGCGTGCGTGTGTGTAAGAGAGAGAGAGAGAGAGAGAGAGATAGTCTTATGTAACTGAGCTGTACACAGAGTGCTCTGTGTGCCTCACTGGATGTTTCCTTCCCATCAACTTGGAATCAGAGCTCTCTTGCTATCCTACAAAGAGCTCATTTAAAGCACTGAACCAGCATTAGTCAAAATCGTGATCTGCTTTTCTCATCCCTCACGGCCCGTCTGACCGATCCACAAACTTCCTCCTACTCATTTCGCTCCTGTGCTGCAACAGAAAGTGCTCAGTGCTACAGGAAAACGTATGTGTTCCACACCCGGTTGTTGACCCTCTCAACTGAGTGTTCAAGATAATGCCTCATGATTGCATTTACACTGGAGGAAGAGGTCACTCACACACACATACATGCACACACATACATACACACAGGAAACTCCAACTCTAAACAGCCCTTCTGAATACATCAGAGTTGAACCAGTGTTCTGGTACATGTAAACGGCTCCAGCCCTGCTTATGAGTTCAGTGGGTGTTCCAAAAGGTCAGGAGAGGACAGGCATTTAAAAATATTAACATCCATATATCGATTGTTCACATTCAATGGAAACATCTTCAGATGTTAGATAAGCCGAAAGCGTGCAGAAGAATTTAGTGGGGGGTGGGGAATTGAAATCATATGATTTATATGATAACTTGCATTACAAGGTTTAATTAAGCAATGCGTCGAGTCTCTATATCTGATTTCCATCTGCTTAAAGCTGCATGAGGACATGGCTACATTTTCTACTTACCCTTGGGAACATATTTCCTTGTGAATCTCATGACTGCCCATCCTCTTTGAAAAACAAGCACTCTTTATAGTGTAGGTCTTGCCTTGCATTTGCTAAAAGCATTGGTACATTTGTTTTAAACTCAATTTCCTAGACCTGCAACTGCTTATTTATTGCTTATAATTATTTTTAGTATTGTGACCTAGGGAAAATAAATTAAAACACTGTCCAATGTCCACTGGTGTAAAACAGGTCATGCTGGTAAAACAAAATTTCTGGTTTGTTATTTTCCCATTTCTATTCATTCACAACCTGTTGAAGAAATTCATTTTGCCATGAAGAGGACAGATAAATAAAAAAGCCAGCTTCCTGGTATTAATACACTCTCTGGCCAAAAAAAACAATTTGTCAATCACTCAAACACATTTCTTTGGTCCACCTTTTGCTTTCATTACATCAAGCATTCACCATGACATACTGTAGTTTCGATAAGCTTATGCAATTTCACACCATATATTTCTCTCCAAGATCTTATACTGCTGATGGGAGTGTCAGACCGCTGCATAAAGTCGTCTCCAGCACATCCCAAAGATTCTCAATGGGGTTAAGGTCTGGAATCTGTGATGACTCTTGCTTACTGAATCACTCTTTCAGAATTTGAGCCCAATGAATCCTGGCATTGTCATTGTGAAATATACCTGTGTTATCAGACAAGAAAAAAGTCAGTTCATGGAAAAACCTCTTCATGCAGTATTTTCAGGTCGTCAGCTGACCTAATTTATATATACATAACTTATGCAAAAGTTTAGGCACCTCTTGATAAATAACAGATTTTGGTGATTTTTTTTATTGTGATGTTAACTCTCTTGGAAATGAAAAAAAAATGCACAGTATTTCCAGCAAACACTGGTGCATAGTTACTTTTTATGTCATAAATTGAACAAAAATAAAAAATTAAAACATTATTGTGGCATTGTGCAAAAGTTTGGCCACCCTACATAATCAGTATATCTCCTCTGGCAGATATCACAGCTTGCAAACGCTTTTTACAGCCAGCTAAAAGTTTTTCAGTTCTTGTACTTGAGATTTTCTCCCATTCTTCCTTGTAAACGGCTTCTAGTTCTGTAATATTCTTTGGTCGTCTTGCATCCACAGCTCTTTTACGATCTATCCACAAATTTTCAATGATGTTTAAATCAGGGGACTGTGATCTAAAACCTTCAGCTTGCGTCTCCTGATGTATTCCATAGTGGATTTTGAGGTATGTTTAGGATCATTGTCCTGTTGTAGAAGGCATCCTCTTTTCAGCTTCAGCTTTTTTACAGATGGTGTGATGTTTGCTTCCAGAATTTGCTGGTATTCAGTGGAATCCATTCTTCCCTCCACCCGTGCAATGTTTCCTGTGCCATAGCTGCAACAAAACCCCAAAGCCTGATACAGTAGATCCACCCCCATGCTTAATACTTGGCAAGGTGTTCTTTTCATGAAATGCTGCTCCTTTTTTTCCAAACATGCCTTTTCTGATCGTGGCCAAAGAGTTCTATTTTAACTTCATCAGTCCACTACACTTGTTTCCAAAACGCATCAGGCTTCTGTAGATGTTCTGTTGCATACTTCTGACGTTGGATTTTATGATTTTTAACAGTGGAACGGTGCACCACCCCTGAATCTGCTAAATCTTCCTGCAGCTTTTTTGCAGTCAAATGGGGGGTTTGATTTATCTTTCTGACCAGCATACAAGCAGTTCTCTCAGAGAGTTTTCTTGGTCTTCCAGATCTCATCTTGACCTCCACAGTTCCCCTGAACTGCCATCTCTTGATTACATTTCTCACTGTGGAAACTGCAAGCTGACAATGCTTTGCTATCTTCTTGTATTCGTCTCCTTCATTGTGGGCATCAATAACTTTCATGTTCAGAGTCTCACACAGCTGCTTAGAGGAACCCATGGTTGTTGAGTATCCGCAAGTGTGTGCACAAGGTTTGAAGAGTCAACGTATTTGTAAAAGTTTGAAATTGGCATTTACTAATGACAATAACGAGCTGATTATGGTCTGAAATCTTGTAAAAAGGAGTCTCTGGAACTCTTGGGGTGCCTAAGCATTTGCACAGTGCCATAATAATGTTTTTATTTTTTTATTTTTGTTCAATGTATGGCATAAGGTATAAGAAATTTCTCATGAATTAAGGTTTAAAACTGATTAACAATTATAAAACATAAAGCATAGTATGGTGATGAGACTCTTAGCTGCAGTAAAACATTTGAATGGTGCAAAACTTTGAAAGAAGGTTGTACATCTGTGAATTATGATTCCTGCCGACGTGGCTTGGAGTCCACTCCAGTCGTTCATTCAACATTCAATGAGTGGAACGCCTGATCCTTGAATATTGATGAATAATATATTGCCAACTAATCAGCACAATCAAAAATCCCGGTTTGACTTAGAACACAATATATAAAAAATATACAGTTCTTTCTCAAGCACATAAAGTAATACTGAGAGATTCTGCATTATTTTTAAAAAATTGTGTGAGTTCATTAATAATCAGGTGACCATGGAACAGGAAGGTTGATGCCTGAACAGACGCCATGTTCATCATGGGAGTTACAGAACAAACTACAAACAAAATGTTTCTGCCAGAGATACAGAACTCAGTGTTAAGTAAAAACATACCTGAGATGACATGAGGAAGGAAGCTTGAGAGGAACCCGACTGAAAAGGGAACCCATCCTCATATGGGTGATACCAGATAGCATGACTATTAATAAATCCCTTCTATCTCTGTGTACTCGAATTTTCAATTGTATAACATGAATGCATTTTATTTAACATAAAGTCCACTTTGTTGAGATTACCATCTGTTCAGTCATGGAGACTTGGGTGCAAAACCATAAGATTGCATCAGGATGAATCAGGCAGGTCTGAAGAGCAGAAGGAGTACTGTAGCAACAACTGGTTAAACAGGAACATAGTACCATGTGTAGAGAGAGAGAGAGAGGTAGACACTTAATTATACACATAATTGAGTATGCTCACTGTTACATAATGGTTAACGTCAATACTTTTTGTGCTGAGTGCAACCAGGAACACCGGCTATAAAAGTATAACTCAAACTGAGAACCAGAAGGAAACATGGACATGATGATGATCTCTGACAAGAAGCGAGCAGCCACTTCACCATCTTTCCAGTGGGAAAGTGGATGTGTGTGTGTTGGGGGGACTGCATCCAAATATTCCATACTCTATGCCTGTGAACCTTTCAGATCTGCTCATTTACCAAAGAAAAAATCGTAGATGTAAGCGGCTTTCATTCGGCCTAAACAATTTGTATTAATATACATTTACATATATTTTGTCATCTGCTTACAATTTTAAAATGTAACCACAGGGTCCACATTACTGCAGTACATTTAGGATCCTCAGGTTTTCAATGCCATACATAGTACAGATGAGACTCTTAGCTGCAGCAAAATATTTGAATGGTGCAATTGAAACAAGCAGTCTCATCATGGCTCCGGAGTACTGAGAAAACTTTGTATTATGATGGTATCCAAGCACTAATGAAATTCTGGGATAAGTGCATTAGTGTAGTAAGGGATTATATAGAGAAATAAAGGGAGTTTTAATCTCTGCATTGTTATTCTGCAAAATCAAAAGTGCCGGACACTCATTTAATACACTGGAAGCATGTTTGAAATATGTATGTTCAACACACAATGGCAAAATGTTTTAATGATAAATACCATGCTTCATTTGATTGGAAACTGTATTGTCTGTTCACACATCACAGAATTATGATCTCCTGTGATATATGATGCACACATAATGTGCAACAAAAGCAACAGAGTCAAATGGCCCAAGGAGGCACACGTGTGTATCCAAATGGCCATCTCGCCTCGGGGCTCACCAGCTTGTCGCCCGCTCTTTGCATGTTGACCCTGGGGAGCCTCTGAAAGACACTGCAACCCCCTTGAGGCCTTTTTCGGAGGATCAAAGCCTGGAAGATCCATAAACTGCTTAATGCAAAAAGTGTGCCACATTGAGCTTGGGCCACACAATTACCTCATTACACTTTCAGCTCCACCACCTCTTTTCTATAGCACCCTCCCCCCAGTGAAACAATACCCATCTGCTGGGACCTCAGTGTGGGCGCTGGGGAAGAAAAGAGTGAGCATCTGGTGTGAGAGTCTTTCTTGGCGTCTTTGTGGAAAAAAATATTGTGAGGTCATGAATTAAATTTTAAGAAAAAACACATGATTGGTCCAAACAGGCTGGGTTTTGTCACGTAACAACAAATACCAAATAATGGATTAACTACTGATCCTCCATGCTTTTGAAGTAATGGTTGTTTGAGAAATTATTGTCAGTGTACATTTTGATGAGGCAGTAAGAAGGCTCAGAGATTTAAATCCAGCCAATTAACATCTAAGCCAGGAAGAGATTCCTTACAAATCACTGGCTCTTAGGTTAAGCATGGGCCTTTAGATTTAATCAGTTGGAAGTCAGACCTTTATGAGGGCCAGGAGAGCACCCATGAGACTATCTTTGTGGTTCCTGTGAGTAAATGTCTGATCAAATAAATCTCTGCAGTTCAGATGGATGTGGGGGTCCAAGATTTAGGTGTTAGTTTACAGCTTGGGGAGCAGACAGCAGACCTGCTGCATCATACTATATGCACATTTAAAGCATTTTATAATGGTTATAATTATTTTAAAGAACAGCCTTGTTCCTGTGGTCTGTCTGAGGTTTTTTTCTCTTTTTCTTTCTTTCTTTCTTTCACAAACGTGGTCAAACAATTTTGTGTTAAACAGTACAAGGTCTCCCTCTGGTGGTTAGAGAGGGAAACTGCCATAAATCAAGTAATAATTGCAGAGCTTTTCTCCTCCTTTCTGACGTACAGTACAATGCCTGGCCAAAAGGAAAAGTCACCACCTGTATTTAACTAAGCAAATAGTTTAGAGCCTTCCACTGAATAATTACTGACGTGATCAATATGGTTCAGCTGGCAACAAGTTATTTAACCCTATCTGATGCAGTAAGTTGCTTCTAATTATTGAACCATGTCAGAAGACACCCTGTAGCCATGGCAAAGACGTTCCTGAAGGGTCAAATTATTGTCCTGCAATTTGAATTTGCTAGGGAGCATAAAGAATGAACTGTGGAGCATTAGAAAAAGGTCATGTGGTCTGATGAGTTCAGAGCCAACCTGTTTCAGAGTGATGGATGCATCAGGGTAAGAATAAACGCAGATTAATTAGTGCACCCATCATGCCTAGTGCTTACCGCATTACGCAGTGGTCAGACTCCTCCAGCTTCAGTACAAGATCTTGGAGAGAATGAATTGTGGACTGAAATAAAAGTGACATTGTATACACTTATCAAAACTATGCCACAGCCGTAATCAAAGAATAAGCTGGTTTAACTAAATATTAGAAGTCAGTAAGTGACATGACAATTCTTTGTCTTTAAAATGCACCGGCAGACTCACATACACTTTGTCCAGTTTAATAAAGAAATGAGCTGCTAAGGTTTACTCATTATAAAACCTGCTTTAGAGATAGAGATATCTGTAGCACTTATCTGCCAGATTGTGTAGGGTCGCAGGTGGGGCCGGTAGACTATCATAGGGAATCATAAAATGCATTATGGTGCAAGGCATGATGCACTCTGTATACTCATCATAGGGCAAAAGCACACACACTTACATAATCATACACTACTAGCATTTTGGAAACACCAAGCAGCATACAACACATGTCTTTGGACTGTGGGATGAACCCACCAAGCGTACCCAGAGTACCCAGAGGAACCTGCAGAGCACAAGGAGAACTTGAAATGTCAACACAGAGCAAGTTATTTTATAAAGGCTATGCCTTATAGTGGGATTTAATCACAGGAAACCTCTTGTAACCATCTAAACTGTTTGTTGGGACTGTTGAGCTGTGTGTTTAACTTACAGCTGTGTGACCAAAACAATACAACAGGAAGTATCTGTTGTACTGCTGCTTGTTTACAATGATCTGGATGTAGTTACAGTTTAATATGTTTAATAGGGCAGATGATTTGTTTTCTGGATTAATGGAAATAAATATTTTTAATGAAGCACAGAGACAGCGGACACAATATCATTAATGCAAGGGTGTCTACTGAATGTGAATTTGTAGTTCATTCCTATAAAGAAATATTCCAATATATTTAATAAACTGGTGGCCAAGTAATGTTATTTTATAGTTTTTATACTTTATCATAATTTTATTGAAAGTACGTAGAGTAAGATTTCATGAAGCAATAATTTTATAGATAGGCAAAACAGGTTGCTTTGGCATAAGTTCTGTCTCTGTCTCCCTCTTGTTTGCATGCTCAGTCCATATATCATCTATGGACTCTGTTTAACACATTAAAGAATGCACTAGCAAACTCAGCTCTTTCAAATCAGGATGCCTGACTTGTCCTTTTCTAATACCCAATCGTGCTCATAAGGTGAGATATGTTCTTTAAGGTCCTGAATGTATAGTGGTGGAATAAACATCACCTTCCTCTCTTAACAATCCAGCGTTTCTCCATAACGTCAGTTCAGGGTCCTATGGGAACATTCAGGGGACAAATGCACTCCCAATCACACACCCCATCAAACCTTACTGGCAAATTGTGTCTCTGGACTGCTGGGGGAAGTCAGAGTACCTGCAGGACACCTACAAGGCTCGGGAGACTCCACAGAGCAGAGACAAGGTTTAAACCCATAACCCTGACAGCTGTGCCAACCACTGAACCATCATGCCAAGTGCGAACCATTTGCATTATTTAGTACTTTATTTTCTGAATTCTTGTATGCATTTATTGATTATGCACTTGCTTATCATGTTTTTAAATAGACACATTAGCTATAGACCAGACCACTCTTACTATTCTGTAGAGCATCAGGTTATCGTACCACACACATTCTCGAAAGGCATTTTTAGAATGTTATCATAAATCACACTGTTTGGAAAGACATGTCACACGCAGCATGGTCTGTGGTTATGTGTTGAGATATATTTAACTAAAAATAGCCCTTAGGCACTGTACGCTGGTCTGCCAGGATGCATAATCACAACAAACATAGTAAACATAAAAAGTGTTGAATAAATAATCTCAGAAAGAATTACTTCACAGTTCATAGACTTTGAGGGAACCAACTGTGTCATCCAGCGACCATAATGATTCATTCAGTGATGCGCATTACATATTTCCTGCTTACATACGACGTGATTACGTACTGCTTACGTACCAGGAGGAAATACAAACCCAACATGGCTTCTACATGTGATTCTGCACTTTTTCCAGCAAACGAGAAGGTATAACATTTTAATAGCTCTGATGTGATTCACTGCGTATGCAAAAAAAAAAAAAAAAAAGAGCGAATTAAGACACAGAGTCTTGCAAAACTTCGGGTTGAGACAGATCAGCATCGTCATTACAAACTTTTTAACCAACGTAAGCACACATAGACACACGCCCACTCATGTGAGGTTGCGGGTGTTATGTTTTTGTGTGGATTGACTGCACTAGTTTAAATATAAAACCCGATTCGTTTCACTTGGGTTACTGACTTGTTTACATGTTAAACAGCAAGATGATTGTTCTCCTCAGGGGCCATTTCCCATTAATTCCCTATGCAGCGTGTATTATTAATCAGTGTAAGGATCTATTCAAAGACGGAAACTGATCGCCCTGGATAAGAGTGTCTACCAAATGCCTAAATGTGAATGTATTTACACATCATTCACTTCTACATAATGGAACAAATTAATGTCGAGAAACACTCCATTATTGTAAGGTTTTAAATTTGCTTTAGGCCGCCACTTGCGTGAAGATTGGTCGAATGCCATTTAGGATGGCAGGGAACAACGCGTGCTTTGGTTAACCACAGTAGATCATAGTTTGATCTCAAGTTTAATTGGTGTTGTGTTCTGTAGTTCTGGCTTCAAGGCAAATCACAGATTTATGCTTCATTCTAATGTCTTATTTTTTTTCTATAATAACATCACAGGGATGTCAGGTGGAGTATGGTGGATGCTTGAGGTTAACATTAAGTATTTTTTTTAATAACTTAACTCAAGTTATTTCAGTGTCAATGCTTTGTCAGAATCAGACTTTATGTTTTTTTTTTCAGATAGATTGATAGATAATTATTCAATATTGAAAACTCGTCAGTAATGAAGGGTTTTGCACTTTCTTGGTAACACAATTTTGTTTATCAATAATGTAATCAAATTAAATACATAGTAATTTAAATAGTAATATATGTTAGCACTGGCAGATTGCTGTGATAAAAAGATGAAATAATCATCTCCAGGGTGGTGACACATCACATCATGTTTTATTACACAATAATGTGTTTTAGTCATAGGTCATAAAACTACTCTAAAACTACTTTATATAACACTCTAACACTCAAATATTTTGTTCGACTGGATTTTGATTACAAAATGCACATTCCCAGAACCACTATGGTCGTGCCATTAGGGAGGAAATGCCCACTGCATTAGCATTTTTTTTCCAAACACATTTCTGTTTTAAATTGTATGGTTCAGCATTGTATGCTTCTGTGCGCTTTCTCTGTGAGGTGCCTGTACAATGTATGGATGACCCATTTGGTTTCAAAGCTGAGGTGGTTATCGGAGATGAGTCCTTTCCACTGTATCGATGCACCCCATTTTTGACCATCTATACAAACCAGCACATGTAAGTCAGCTATCAAGCGTAACCTATTAAAATAACTTCAAACTTGCTTTAGTGTATGTGGTTACAATTAATACTGTACACTTTACAGTCTGATCTTTTATTTTTTAATAAGGTCCACCATCAATAACAACGAACGATTTCTTGCTGAAGCCGAGGCTATCTGTAAGTACACTTGTGTTATGTGTTTTATGTATCAAATGTTTTATGTGTCAGGGTCTTCTGTAAATTTTATTTTATTTCCAACACTGCATATGACTCTTCGTTTTGCAACGATTATTTTTCAAAACTCCTTTGAATCACTTCATATAGCTGAATCAAGACATCAAATGCAGACCATGTCCAGCGCAGATGATCGTGGACAATCTAATTCCACTTCTCATCCAGTCCGGCCCGAGGACACCGATGCTCACAACAATCACAATCATCTGATCCTTACTGATGGTGAGACATTGCCTGTATATGTAAACTTTTAGATATCCCTGTCACCCCTTTCATATAACATCTAAGTCCATATCAATATTTGAGACAAGGAGCCACTTGCAGCACAGTGGATGGTAGATTTTCCACTTGGACAATTATGCAATTAACATTTAACATATTTATCAGGCAACGCACTAAGTGATTACTTGGATTACAAAGTAAATACTACTTACAGTATGAGGTCCAACCCCCAAGCTTCCAATTTTAGTCCAAATCTACATAGATAAATGAAAGGTTTTTCTCTGTACATTGGTCAGAACTCACTCTTTCAATTCTATCTTTACGTTTCATACACTGGAGGACCGAAACCAGAATATTTTGTCTGTATTTCTGTCTGTAGTTATGTCTGTCTAGCAAGATTTTGTTACAGTATCATGCAAAACTGGCAGCACAGAATTTAAAGAAACTTTATCAGTACCGCTGAAATAACAGCGCCGAAGTAGTATAAGTAGTATAAGTTAGTATAATATTTAAACGCACTGGGGTCGTTTTAAGATGAAACTTAGTCTTCATCCGATCTACTTTTTCAATTTCTCTGTGATACACTCTCTAATGACCAAGACTGACAACGAAAAAAAAATACAACTTATTGTAAACAAGATATAAGATACTCAACCTTACGGAAAAAAAAAAAAAATTTTGTATTAATGAGTTAGGCAGTGAGTTCTGTAATACAGAAAGACGGGCAAACATGTACAGTACATGGGTTTTAACCTGAAATAATAAAATCACTGACTACATTAAATCACTGATGGGTAGTAATCCTAGTGCTAAATACATTTAAATATTGGATTTGCTAGCTTCCTAGCAAACCTAGCCTGCCAGCATGTATGCTAATAGGTTAGCCAATGTAATTTGCTAATTGTTTGGCCAATACCAAAAAAAAAGCAAGAGCATTTGACAGCAAACACTGAAAGAAATATCAACAAAGATTTCCCCAAAAGAAATCAGTGAGACACAGTTAACAATGGAGTGTTGGAATGAATATTGAAACTCACTCATTAGCTATAACCAGAGCAGTGAAAGTCTTGTGGTTGAGGCTTGTGATGTATTGTGAAAGGGCAAATGACTGGTAAACTAAATTTATAGTTGAATTATGGCTGTTCGTTGCAGGTGGGACTCCATTAGCCATGGCTATGGGTGGTATAGGAAACTACAAACCTAACCGAATGGATAGCCATGTGCTGCTCTTGGAGGAAGAATGGGACAAACATCCAAGAACCAAGATGAAAAAAGGAGGGAAAAGAGGAGGGAAGAAATCACGTCGAAAGCAACGTCAATAACTACAATAGCGTTTCAAAAGTTAATTATGCATTAATTGGCTGGTAGAGAATGTTGTTACTTTACAGTCAAAACACTACTGGTTTAACTGTTTTGGCTGCTTGTTTGACACGTAATATGGAAAATATAAAAGTGGTTGGTGTTAAATTTTCTGTGCCATTATTTAAACAACACTCTATTAAAATCGGATGACTTGCCGCAAACTGAAAAAGAAGTTGAGAGAAACCTGCCAGAATAAACTCCAGTAGTTTGTATTTTGTATGATTTTTATAATACGTAGCCCTGCCTGCTCAGTACTCTTTGTCATGTTCCTGGCAACTCCATCCAAAACCATTATATGCAGGACATGTTTACATGTGTTTCTTGCAGCTGAATTAAATATATGGTTCAGTGTTATAAATAGTACATTACTATATTTTGCAGAGCCATATAGCATAGATGTTATGCATGGTACTTTACACATAACCTGTAGATGGCTGTGAATAGTAACTTGACTAGGGAATTTTGAATGACTCAAAAATGACTAATACTTCTACTGAAGATCCTTTCAAAACACTCTATAGGTACACTTGAGTAATGACTCATACCATTACTACCCGTGCCACCCAGGAGAGACCTTATAAAGTTTGTTCTTCTCAAGGTTTTTATTATTTTTTTTATGTTGAATCAGAACGTTTTTTTCTTGCCACTGCCAATTCTGGCTTGCTTATTAGGATTTAAATTATACTTATTATATTTCCTTGTAATGCCTTCAGGTTTGATTACAACAGGCATTTGAAATGACGTTACTTCAACAAACTTGAAAAAATGTCATCATATTTGTTTTTGTCCAAAAGCATTAAGTTTTGACTGAGATCTTGTCTTAATGACAGAAAAGTCAAACCACTCTATAAAGTCTACTCTAGCACATCCCAAAGATTTTTAATGATGGGTAGTCCTGGAATATAGTTGTGGCATCACAAATGAAAAATTCCATTAACGTGATAACCTAGTCTTTCAGTACATTTAGGTCAACAGCTGACTTCATTTATTGCCACATAATGTTGCTGAGCATTGACCTGACCAACTGAAGCAACCCCATTGATCACCAGAACACAGATCATTGCCTCCAGAGTTTATACAGTGTCCACTATCATCCGCCATAATTGTCATTTATAAACAATCTTAGTAAATAATTCACTCCTACCACATGGGATGAAAATGTGTAAATAGTTTACCTGTAAGACTATAAAGAAATTGCAACATTGTACTGACTTTGATGCCTCCAAACATCTCAAAACTCCAATGTAAGCGTGCGGGTTAAGTGGCTGTGACCCCATAGGCATGTATGGCTTCTACCGCGGTCATGCAGGGCTTATTGTTAACTAGCTCTAATGAGGTTTTGAGACCATTGTAAGTGTGTGTGATGAATGTGTGTTTGAGACTATTTCGCTCACAGAGTTTACGGGGAAAAGGGCAGACTGGAGGCTTTAAACGCACATTAAATTTTGATAATGTAATGTCATATAAATGCATTTATTTTGTGCCACTCCGAAGCTTCAGCACTCATACAGAATCATTTATATCTGAGGCTGATTGGACGATCACTGGTCATGGCCAATTAAATTAAAAGCCAGACAATTCTGGTAACTGACCGTTCATGTCTATCATAAATGTCATGTATAATTTTTTTCATAGATTTTGGAGTCAATGTGGCAATATGTGAATCATCACACAAAAGATATTTTCACCCAACAAAGTAATTCAAGTAAATTTAGTTAAATTTAGTAAAATAAATCATTATTTATCCTCATGGGGCAATTTAAGGCAGGCAGAGTAGTTTTTTAAGAAAGCCATCAGTGCAAATAGCAAGTAAAAATATAGTTGCAAACAACGATGAGCGGGCCCAAGCACCCTTCACCATCGCCACCTGAGTGCACCACACAACCTGTCTGTCTTTTGTTAAGATCGACAAAAGCCATCGCAGCCCGGGTGCACCGCACAACTTGCACACTTTACACAATATAACGTAAGAGGGCTGATGTCAGCCTCGTCCATAAATATTTCTCATGTCAACTGTGTGTGTGTGTGTTAACATCTGTGATGTGTGTGCGTAGAATAGGTGGAATTTTATGTTAATGCAGCAAAATGCACAGCTCCTGAGGGCCCTGTGCCACGTGACTCTCAGGCATCCTGAATGCAGCAGATTCCAACCTGTCTGCCAATTTCCATGAGTTTTTGAGCATGTTAATACCCCAAAAAGCCCAAAACAGTTTGGGGGGGGGGGTATATAAATAAATAATCCTTAGGAAAACAAGAGGGTCATGCACACACCCTGTAGTGCTTGGGACCTAATGACATAATTTTAGAAAAGGGGGGAATTTTATGTTTAGGTCCCCAAAAAGCCCCAGATGCTGGAAAAAAAGCATCACACTATGATATCACTCAATGGGACGGCACAATATGATATCACTCAGTATAATGTCACTCAATATAATAATGTCACTCAATATTATAATTATTAATAATAAGAAGAAATTCTTAACCACTTTTCACTGTACATATTAGGCATTATCATGGCTGACCCATTCAAGATAAATGTGCATGATCTATGCAACAATTCTTGTGTGAGACTCTTTGGCATCCTAATGGCAGCAAATCCCAACCTGTCTGCCAATTTTCACTTTTGTTTTTGAGTATTTGAGCATGTTACGACCCCCAAAAAGTCCCAAAATGTGTGTGTGGGGGGGGGGGGGGTCCTTAGGAAAACAATAGGGCCCTAAAAATACTATGACGACATATGGCTAATGTCATAGAGATTGGGCCCTAATAATCCTTAGGAAAACAAGAGGGTCTTGCGCACCTTATAATGCTTGGACCCTAATAAATCGAATTCTCTCAAATTCCCCGAACTCATCCTAATGTTGCCGAGCAGCATTGTTGATCCGTTATTTTTTGTTTCGCCCTTATTTTTGTTTTTTTAACTCTCCTCCCGATGTTCTATCAGGGACCGCTAGGGGAGCTGTTGCTTTCCTGCATCACACTTTTATACACTCACGGGTTTTCAATGCTTTGGGGTGTCAGTAGTCGGATACTCTGAATGTTGTTAATGCTGTAGGGGTAAATAAATGCAGACTGTACACATGATTTTGCTATTTTACTTGAATTGTGCTGTTCCTGTAACTAAGACGACAGATGTAGCGCGTGCACAGCGCGAGCTCTATTAGATAGCGCTAAGACTAGCTGCTAGCTAATGCAGCGAGTATCATAAAAAACAAAGGAGTTACCCGCTGAATTAACCTCCGTAAATTTAACTTTTCCACTGGCAACAAATTATGGATCGCCTTACATCTTTTGGAAGTAAGTAAATATAAATGACTTGCTAGCTAAGCTAATCCAGAGTGTGCCCGATAGCTAGCTAGAAGCGTTATCACCATTGGCGGCTAAGGCTAAGGTGGAGAGGTTTTAGTTAACCAACTAATGTGGTACCCGAAATTGATTCTCAAATTTCCCTTAAACTTAATATAGAAGTGTACTACATATTGAAATTCAAATTAAGGTAGTAAACAGTATGTCAGGTTAGTAGTCTTTTGGAAGTCATATGGATTCCCAGTCCACATGTGTTCGCTGTTGTCTCTTGCCTGTGAATCCTCTAATAAACTGCATGACCGTAGTCTTAAGAAAAGTCTCACTGCTGTTGTACAGAAAAGTTGTCAGTGTATTGTGTGTTCACATATTTTATGTATCAAATGTATTTAATTTATTTACAAAGCCATACTCATTCCTGTTAACATAGATCAGAAAGTAAAATAGCTGACCTCTATTCAGTGTCTGCCCAGTTCAGCTTCTGGACATTTTACCATGTGACAACACAGACATGTTTCACACCTAAGCTCAGAGCCCAGCTCAGTGTTTCACAATTCACTGAAACTGACCATCAAATCCAACCCATTCTTATGCCATAGACCTACAGAATATTCAATATTTTCCTGTCATCAATAACAAATGTTGTTTTCACATATGCTAAAAAAAATGCAGAGACATCAATCTGAGACCACATTCATTCATTCGTCTTCTATACTGCTTATCCTGAACAAGGTTGCGGCATCCTGGAGCCTATCCCAGGATACTTTGGGCATGAAGCGGAGTACACCCTGGACAGGGTCCCAATCCATCACAGGGTGCACGCGCACACACTCGCTAAGGTCAAGTTGGGAATGGCAGTTAACCTAACGTTTTTGGACTGTTGGAGGAAACCGGAGTACCCAGAAGAAACTCACCAAGCACAAATAGAGCATGCAAACTTCGCACACACAAACTCAAGTCAGGAATCGAACCCTGGAGGTCTGAGGCCACAGTACCACCCTAAGATCACATACTACAGTATATTAAAATGGTAAAGATTCTGAATGTGTCAGTCATTTCCTCCCTATCATACAAGTAAACCACCATAGGACAATCTCTTGCAAGAATCATGTGAGTGAGAGAGCACTGACAGTGATGCAGGTATGAGTATCGGAGTGCAGGAGTGATGTCGGGAATACTGGGTTGGATTGGCAATAAACCATGAGTAAAATGTTCATCCAACAATTTGGCTATGGTCTAATGTGATGAAAGATTAGAGAATCATTAACACACAAGGTGCTGCTGGTTCTCTACTCATGTCCTTTGAATGGTTCTTTTTCACTGATGGACAGGAAGATGGACTGGCAAACCGTGCCAACAGATGGGCTACAATCAGTAATTGTTCACTTATGAAATGACTTAAACATGGCCATATTTGCTACAGTACAGTAGATGTATAAGTTTGGGCTTACTTTAGCAAAGTTCACTAAGTACATTATAAAATCTTCAATCCTAAGAGCTTCTTGAATGTAAGCTAAATAAATAAATAAATTTGTAAACAAATATGTTTACGCAACGTAAATATTTTTTCTGGTAGATGATCCTTTTGACAAGCCTCCTTGTCGGGGTTGTTCATCGTACCTGGTGGAGCCCTATGTAAAGTGTGCTGAATGTGGACCATCACCCTTCGTCCTCTGCCTTCAGGTGACCCAGCACCGTGTACACAATAAATCGTCATGCCTTACATTTTGTATTAAACCGTATAACTGTATTTATCCCGTATGCATTGTTGTTGCTGTTACAGTGCTTCACTAGGGGCTATGAGTATAAAAAGCACCAGAGCGACCACAAATATGAGATCATGGTAAGAAAACAGATCCATTGAAATCATGAGAAATATGTAAGAGAAAAAGTAAGAAACTTATCTAAGTAGCCCATTACTTCATCATAAACATGAGTTTGTATATAACAAGTTATGTAACATTCCCATTAACCCTAAATTATGTTTCTGTTATTTCTAGACATCAGATTTTCCTATACTGGAGCCTGGCTGGACAGCTCAAGAGGAGATGGCTCTTCTAGAGGCAGTCTTAGACTGTGGCTTTGGGAATTGGTTAGTATAATATACACAGTGTTTGCTTGCTTGAGCCAAGGTTGTACTGGTTAATGAATGATTATAATGCTCTAATGAGAGCTGTAATGATGTTTTGTGGTGTAATAACAGTAATGATAATAGGTTTACCTTTCCTCTGAACTTGATTTTGTGGATTGTACAAAAAAAAAAAACCTTATAAGCGTCATGACAAAATATTTGCAAGTTCCTGTTTGCGAATTTGTGTCATTGAAATGATTGAGATCATCAAAAAAAAAAATTTATATTACACAAAGATTACCATAGGAATTTTGGCCCACTCTCCTTTGCAGAATTGTTTAAATTTAACCACATTATTTTCAAGCACTAATGGCCTTTTTAAAGATCTCAATCGGATTTAAGTCTGGACTTTGACTAGGCCACTCATTCAGAGGTGGGCTTGCAGGTTTGTTTCTGATAATTGTCTTGCTGCATAACCCAAGTTTGCTTGTGCAGAATTTAAAGCAGCCCCAGACCTTCACACTAATACCACCACGGTTTGCTGTTGGTATGATGTTCTTTTTATGAAAAACTTTGTTAGTTTTATGCCAGATGTAACAGGACGCACACCTTCCAAAAAGTTTTGTCCCATCGGTCCACAAATTATTTGCTTAAAAGTCTTGGCAATAATGAAGATGTTTTTGGCAAATGTGTGATTAGCCTTTGTGTTCTTTTTGGACAGCAGTGGTTTTTGCCTTGAAATTCTCCTGTAGATGCCATATTTGCCCAGTCTCTTTTTTATTGTTGGTTGATGAAAAAATACCTTATTTGAGGCAAGTGTGGCCTGCAGTTCTTTAGATGTTGTTATAGGTTATTTTATGAGCTTCTTTTGTTGTGCTCTTGGAGTAAGTTTGGTTCCAGGTTTTCTACATTTAATAATGTCTCTCTGGAGTCTCAAAGCTATGTGTAAGACTAATATGTGTCAATTACTTAGTGTCTCATCTCTTTCTTTAGATAGCAGTATCATATGAGATTTTTTTGGCTGCATGATTTTAAGTAATAATATAATTAGTTTGATGATTTAAATCACTTAAATATGACAAAAGTACACAAAAGAAAAGAAAATCAGTACTTTTTCACGGCACTGTATGTGTCATCATCCCATCCAAGACTTTATTTGTTTTTCACATATCATTGATTTATATATATTATATATATATATATTGATTTAATATGCTCATCCTGAATAATTTGTGCCGTGTAAGGTAAAAAGAAAGGTGGCTTCTACTGCTAAGCAGTACTGATACCTGACTGTCCCTCTTTATTTTTTTTGTCTAAATAGGCAGGATGTAGCTTACCAAATGCGCACCAAGACCAAAGAGGAATGTGAAGGACACTACATGAAGAACTTTATCAACAACCCACTTTTCTCTTCGACTCTGCTCAGTCTGAGGCAAGTGGAGGAAGCTCGCTCACCCGATACTGCCATCCCGTTTAAACGTAAGAAATCTGCTACAATATGACTTTGAAATATTTGATAACATGCTATAAGTATTGGTCAGACAGCCAATATCATTGCTTTGCAATAATTGTGAATGAGTTCCAATGACTCCATGGGTTGTTCTATGATCGTTCTTCCTCCCATTCCCATGTATTTTGGTAAAAAGTGGAAACAAGCAGGTTGAGCATATAAAGATACATTTGCCTCATATGCAAATATTGAACAAGAGAAAACTGAATATCCTTCATTGCATGGTCTGAAGCAGAGTTATTGTTTTATGATCTTAATGAAATATTTCCTCAGCCACTGATGATCCTCCTAGACCTTCGTTTGACTCCCAGCTTTCCAGAGACATGGCTGGTTACATGCCAGCTCGTGCAGATTTTATGGAGGTCAGTGTTGGCTGTTTTGTTTTTACTGAATGTTTTTTTTTCCCTCTGGCAAAAATTCGAAATGTATAGTCCTGGGAAAGCAGTACATCTTTCATCAATTCTAGCTTTTTATTTATCAGAGACTAACAATTGTGTAACTTATAAAAATGAGCAAATGATCTTAAATGCCACAATGCCACAAAAAATACAATATATTATGTTTTCCAGAAAGTAAACCAACAATCAGGAACTATGTGAGGAAAAATAAATACACCATGTAATTCAGTAACATTTAAACCACCTTTAGCCATAATAATGTGAAGATTTTCTGAGTTTATCCATCCACATTATTTTGTTTAAGGGCATATATTTAGGTACAGCTCATATAAGCTCTCGCCACAGCACCCCAGTGGGGTTAAGGTCTGGACTGTGACTTCACCCTTTGTTGTTGTTTATCTTTTTCATAATTACACACTTTGTTGTTGTTTACCATTTATAATTACATAATATTTGCTGGTGTGCTGGGATCATTGTTCGGTTGCATGACTCAGTTTTGGCCATGCTTATACTGCAGAACAGACTAACTTACATTTGTCTCATGAGTGTTCTAGTATAAAAGTCATAGGTATAAACTTTGTTTTTGTCTTAATGACCGCAGGCACTGTGGCTATAAACCAAGTCCACATGAGCAGGCCTTCCTCACCATGCTTAAGAGCTGGTATGACATGCTTGTGTTGATGTGCTGTGTTCGGTTTTCACCACACATGGTGTTGTACATGATGAATCAACTCCATAGTCTCATCAGTTGAAAAGATATTGTTCCAGTGCTTTGTTCAGATGCAATTTGCAGATTTTGGTCATGTTCTAACTCTTTTTAAAGAGTGTGGGCTTTTCTTAGCCACCTTTTCATGACCCATTGTCATCCCATTGGACATCAGTCCAATCTGACTTTGGACTGAATCTGCTAGGATACACACTTTTGGGAAGAACGTAAATTTCAGATTGTTTGGGGATGACCTTATAACTCTTCCCAGATTCATGAGCAGCAATAGTTGCTTTGTCTAAGATCCTAGTTGATGTCATTTAGTTTTCGTATTATTGTGCATCCCAGAATCGCTCCTAGGAATCGTGCTGCAAGTTAAAAACTAAAAATACTCCTAGTTCGGAACAAGACATAAAAGTTGTTTCTTAAGCTTTCTTATCGTACTTTCAGCGAGATGTAGGACACCTCCTAGAAGAGTATGTGACATCACATCTGACACTGAAAGCCACAAAATAGGCTTTGCATTGTAGTGGGTGTTGAAGTTTTTTTCTAGTTTTAAACTGTGGAAAATTGAAATGGTGAAATAAGTACCGTTGTGTGAAATCATTATTAATGGAAAGCTGCAAAAGGTAAGATAGCAGTCACCTTAGTTTTTGTAGAGACAGAATACAAAATGTTTGTTACTGGACCAGTTGCATACCGCCTACATTGTGTAACAGAAAGTATTCCATTTTGTCCAAACTTATCTTTTATAAGCTACATGTCACCTGCTTGTGAGATTGTGTTAACTGGCTATTTTTTTCAAGCATCATTAAGAACTTCTCACTTTAGACCTTGCCCTGCTGCACTCCTACACACTGCCTGTTACCAGACAGCCTCTATTAAGTTTACTTAAACAGAAAAGTGCTCCGTTACCTACTATAACAGCATGCAAATTTTCTCCTTAACATGGAAAATGAACATTTAGGAATCTAAATTGTGTTTCTTTTTACTGATAATAATAGAAAAGAAAAGAAAAAACCTAGACCATGGCACCAGGGCTGGTTCTTTGACAAACCTCTTTATCCGAAAGGATGTTTCATTGCTTTGTCATTGTAAACGCCAAAGCACAAACACCACACACTAGTAAAGATGTGTTTGCAAGGTCAAGAGCACATTTTATGAATACCATTGTCACCATGGGAAATGAATGATTTATTTGTGCAACACATCAACCTAAATTAATTTCTACATGACAACAGAGAAACAAATGTCAATTTTCTGTCATTTAATATTTCTTTATACCAATACAGGCTAATGTAATTTAATATATTATAGATTTCATAGTAATGCACGCTGATTTTATGTCATGTATTTAGTAGGAAATAGAAAGAATGATTGAAAATAAATGTTTTGATTGATGGTACAAGTGTTCTTTTTTTTTGTCGTTTAGGAATTTGATAATTATGCAGAGTGGGATTTGAAAGACATTGATTTTGTTGATGATGACTCTGATATTCTTCATGGTAAGTACACCCTGCCATAATAATTTTCATCTTTTATGGGATAAGCCAAACATAATTACTGTTACTTATACAGAAATAAAATGGGTAAAACTGCATGTTTATAATAGCTATATATAATGTTACAAATATTATTTCATGTTTCCAGAAGTGAGTCGATCCCCACAATCACACTGTTTCGTTGTGAAAAAGTCGAAATTTATAACAGAAATGAATATGTTTATAGCCTGGTACAAAATTATTTGGTCTCCATACTGTAGCTAGATTTCCCATTTACTGTATGACACCTGTACAGGGGGTGAATTTTTAGGTAATTCATCAGTTGAAATTATAATAAGTCAAAAATGTTATGCATAATTAGGGGTGTGGCTGATTTGAGTGACAGCTGCAATGCAGATCTCAAACAACTAGCTGTCTGCTATGCATCACTTTACCTAACCAACTAACTGGAATCGTTGTAGTTTAACTTACCACAAGAAAGGGATTACGTGTATGGATGAAGGAAAGCAAAGAAAGATTAACATATAACTTAACATTAGCGCACAAGCTTTAGTTATACTACATGCTAAAGCTAAGGTAGCTAGCTTGTGGCAACTAAGGTAAGTAAGCATGTTCCAACAACAGCCAGACTCCATTCAGCCAGACCCTAACCTTAACCCTAACCCTAATTTGCCCACAATGCAAACTTACTCTCATCACCTGTTACTGTTTATGACTGCTATACAAGTTAATAATTTTGTTTCATTTTGCTTTTCTAGCTCTTAAAATTGCAGTTGTGGATATATACCATTCGAGATTAAAAGAGAGACAACGAAGGAAAAAGTAAGTTTAAACTCTGCTTTGATTCTGATCTGTGTCAAATTCAGGTCCCTAACACATGAGTTGGTTATTAGCTGCTCAGTTAAATGAGCTGCATTAAATCAGAGGTACTGCTAAACTCTGTGACCTGTATTGTAGAGTGCTTTTACCTTCTTGTTCAATAGGTGCTATATTTTTGTATGTGTATATATATATATATCATAA
This sequence comes from Clarias macrocephalus, assembly GCA_011419295.1. Classification (NCBI taxonomy): domain Eukaryota; kingdom Metazoa; phylum Chordata; class Actinopteri; order Siluriformes; family Clariidae; genus Clarias; species Clarias macrocephalus. The sequence continues at coordinate 16,487 of JAAGKR010004826.1, read as the reverse complement.
TATATATGTTGTGATAGCTTAATTAAATACACATTATGTCACAAAAAGGTGTGTTCTTTGTGACCATTTGTGAATTTGTTCCCCTTTGCTGCTACTATAACCCTCACACTCTTCCCGGAAGGCGTTCCTATAGATTTTGGAGTGAATACCAAGTATTAGTTTGATAGTCAGGTGTCTACAAACCTTTGGCTGTATGAAAACATCAGGCATGTTTGAATATTGGATATATATATTTCCAGTGCATTCCAAGGTTCCACTGTGTGTGTGTGTGTGTGTGTGTGTGTGTGTGTGTGTGTGTGTGTGTGTGTGTGTGTGTGTGTGTGTATATATGGCCATTTTTGGATTAACCCTGGTTTAGGTAGTCAGCTCTTGCCAAAACGGCGATGACCAGAGCTCCCACAAAAACCTGTGAGTGACATCACAGAGAGTTTGTCCTGATCTTATATAGTCTCTGAGTATACCTTGCTTACTATTCTATATACAGCATATACAAGAATCTTGTTTAATGAGATTTTAATGAGCCTTGGCTATCTTAAGCAAATTAGACTGTGTGCAGTAACTGTAGTATGGCGGTTCATGTTCGTGAGATAAAGCCACTGCTGTTCTCTGACCTTCCTGCTGTCACTGAAACCATCACAAACACCAGTGTTGAGCTTAACAAGAAATCCTAAGCCTGACACTTGTGCAACAAATCCCAGCAATATCCTATCTTGAATCACATTTCTGGTTTATGGCAACATCAGTCCCAGGAAAAAACCTCGATCATCAGCACACACAAAAGACTGAGCCGTTTTCTGTAGCTACTAGCTGTTAAACCTAGGTGGAATATTAATTAGATGGGTGATTCTCACGAAATCTTGGTTTAAAAAATTTCAATCACAAAAAATTTATAAAATGCTTAAATAAACCTTTTTTCAGACATTAGCAACAAAATCTAGAGTATTAGTGAACATTAATTTAAACACTTTTACTTAATATTTAACACATTTTTGTACATAATTTCCAAAATAAGTCCTAAACAATCTCATTACCATTGTCTGAAAATATCAACACTGTTAGAAAAGCAGATTTTCATCTTTTTAAAAATGGAATATTAATAGTCATGCACAGTTCCTTGAATTTCTAAAATAATTTTTTTTTATTGAACAGTTTTTATTTTTATTTTTATGAGTTCTCTCACTACCGCAACACCTTCCACAATTTACAACCATTTTTTTTTATATTTCGATGGAACCTTACATTTTTTCAAAATGACATAACAAAGCTGGAAGAATATAATTTGTAGATTCTGTACATGCATTTATAATCAAAGTACTTTTTTTTTCTATTGAATAAAATAATCTCCTTATGAACATCTGTTGCAGTAATGCCACAGTTTTTGAAAATGAGGTTAATTATTTACATTAATGATAAGTATATTAGCCTGAGATAATGCAGAAAAAACAACTGATTATATTTGCACAATCATGCATTCAAGTTCAAACCATTTTTATTGCTTAGTGCTTCAAAAATACAAAAGCCAAGAAAAAAGAAAGATAAAAGAAAAGAAGGTGTTGTTTGGGTCAATAGTCCAGGGTAACAGAGAGTGTAGAAAAGAGCTAAAGAAGCGAGTGCAAGCAGGTTGGAATTGGTGGAAAAAGTTGTCAGGAGTTCTGTGTAATGTAAAAATATCAGAGAGAATCAAGGGGAAGGTGTACAAGACAGTGGTGAGACTGCAATGCTGCATGTTTTAGAGACAGTGTCACTGAGGAAGAGACAGGAGTCAGAGCTGGAGGAAGCTGTTTACGTTCTCTTTGGGAGTGACACAGTTGGACTGGATTAGGAACAAGTACAGCAGAGGGACAGCTCATGGTGGACTTTTGGGGGACAAAGTTAGGAAGGTCAGATTAATATGGCTTGAACATGTTCAGAGGAGGGAGAGTGAGTATTGGTAGGAAAATGTTGGACATAGACTGCCAGGCAGGACGCAAGGAGGAAGGCCAAAAAGGAGGTATAAGGATATAATAAATGAAGATATGAAGCTGGTGAGTGCAAGTGATGAAGATGCAGAAAATTGGGATAGGTGGAGAGAGATGATGAATCTAATGCTATAGAGTGTTTTTTTGCTAATTACACCTGCTGTAGCATCTTCAAACCTAACCTCTCCAACTACTCCTGGAGCGGTTCTGGGTTGCTGTTTAATTTTTCCATGAACTTTGTCAATCTGGCCTTTGCTAAAGCTTTTTTTCTCACTTGCTGACAGTCTACAATGAAACAAATCATTAAGCAAAATATTAAATTCATAAGAGATATTGAAAAGTCATACACAATAAACTTAAATTCTCATTCCCGAAACATAAGTTCTCATTACTGCAACTGCCCTTAAATGGTTGCAGTGTATGAGAATGGTGTTGCGGAGGATGAAGTGCCTCAGTATGTTATGCTTACTATAGAGAAGCCAGAGAATGATGGATTTACAAATTCTTTTCTCACTGCATATAATTAGACATTAATAAAGTAAATTTTCATTTAAAAAATGTAGGTCTAACAATTTTCGAAATGTAGAAAACTGCCTGTTTCTGTAATGGTAATTAAAATGTCATGTTGACATTCTGACCCTAGTATATTATATATTTAACTAGAGAGATATAAAGAGATGATCTTACCCAGTAGCTATCTTGAAGTAACTGTCCCATGTGCTCCATCACTCAATAATCTTTAAACAGTCCTTAACAAATGTTGCCGAGGGTAAGAATATCAGGCATATCATTTTTAGGGCCCAAGCACTATAAGGTGCGCAGGACCCTCTTGTCCTACTTGTTTTCATTATTATTATAAATGAATAATTCCCATGTTGAAATTACGTATTGTGCAAGGTCTTTATTCTGATGCACATTTTATATTTAAAATCATTAGTGCCATGGTGTTTTAATGGTTTTGTGAGAATCACCCAGATACATTACAGATAATATTTAAATTACCAGAGTAGTGTGTGCATGGCTAAACTCCTGTCTGTCCCCAGCTTTATCACTATTTTTCATTGCTCTGTATGCTGTGTAGAATTTTCAATGGTTTAAAAATATTTTTGTTGTCTCTTTCAGGATCATTCGGGACCATGGACTTATTAACTTGCGCAAGTTTCAGAGTAAGGTCTTTCTAAAACACAAACCACATTTAACACAATAACAATGGTGACCTTAACTGTATCTAAATCAAGTACTGTGTTGTACCATGTTTACTGGTAATAGGCTGCCAGTCAGACGTGGTTGTGGTTATACCTTTTTTTGTTTTGATGTTATAAGTCAGATTTATACTGCCAAGGCAGCAGCCACACCCACTGCCTACTTATACCAAATGGATTCCTGTCACCACATAATCTACACTTTGGGGTGCAAGAGATTTCAACAAAGACTCAGAGTAGTCAAACTGGATTGCTGCCAGAGCAACATTTAACGCCTGTTACTGGTCTTCTATGAATAGTCCAGCATGAAATGAACACCCTGTCTCAAATGATAAAAGAGACACCAGCTTCACAAGCTCCTATTGATCTGACCTCTCAGCGAGTCCAGGGCCAGTGCGCTGACTAAATTGAAACCCCCTCTCCTGTCACAGCAATTACCTTGATTTCTTTTTTTCTTTTGTCCTGTTTTCTCTGAATACCCTGTGGTGTTCACTAAAGCTATCAAGGTTGGCTTCTCTGTTTGTTTATCAGCCCTGTGCCACCTTCCTTATCTCCTGCACTCTCAAGACAAAAGACTGCCAATAGTTGCCGTGGAGCTGCAGGCCAGTTGTCATGGAGACTGGCTGAGATTGTGCGTGTGTTTTTGTACAGAGTAAAGCATACAGTGGCCAAGGCTTTGTAAGAAATGTTGTGCAAAATCTATTGGAGGCGAACTTACAAGGATTTAATGATGATGAAGGACTAATTGGGGAAGAGGTAGAGGGAGACATTATTAATAAAAGTTTTTCCTATGTGTGTGTGCGCACACTGCCCAGCAAAAATAAAAAATATAAAGTATATCTGTACTGAGCAATTATTCATGCAAAGATGATCATATTAATTCTTTTGTCAGTGGAAGATCCTCTTGGGGTTCAGTGTAACCAGTGTGATTGTGTGGGTGTTTGTATATTCACAGTACTGGAAAGGCGTTACCCGAAGGTAGTACAGGATCTGTATGATGCCATGAGGCGCTTCGCCAGGGTCATAGGCCCACTGGAGCATGATAAATTCATTGAAAGCCATGCTTGTGAGTATTGTTTCATTTCGTGGCTTACATTTTAACTGTGGAAATTACATCGTATTTGTGAAAATCATATATCTAGAACTACCTGATCCTCCTTTGGTCTGTGTGTCTTGTTTCCGGTTGTAACTGTAGTTGTGTAATTACATTCACTATGTGACTCTAATTTTAAACTGTAAACACTTACTACAGGAGGTACTCCATTGAAGCCAATACAATATTATGATATCAAAATGCCAATTTAATTAGTGATTTTGTACAAATCATGATTTTTTAAATATCGGGTTTCAATATGATATTTTTTCACATTTTGTTACAGTTCTAAACAAACTTCCAAACAAACAAACCAGTCATTCAGGATGCTGTGGTGTGTCAAAAGCTTAGAGCAGGTCACATGTAGGATTATAGAAGGACAGCATCACTTCACCAACTTAAATGCAAACATAATCAGTACAGACCAAAAGTTTGGACACACCTTCTGTTTTCTTTATTTTCATGAAAATTGTAGATTCACACTGAAGGCATCAAAACTATGAATTAACACGTGGAATTATATACATAACAAAAAAGTGTGAAACTATGTCATATTCTAGGTTCTTCAAAGTAGCCACCTTTTGCTTTGATTACTGCTTTGCACACTCTTGGCATTCTCTTGATCAGCTTCAAGAGGCAGTCACCTGAAATGGTCTTCCAACAGTCTTGAAGGAGTTCCCAGAGATGCTTAGCACTTGTTGGCCCTTTTGCCTTCACTCTGCGGTCCAGCTCACCCCAAACCATCTCGATTGGGTTCAGGTCCGGTGACTGTGGAGGCCAGATCATCTGGCGCAGTACCCCATCACTCTCCTTCTTGGTCAAATAGCCCTTACACAGCCTGGAGGTGTGTTTGGGGTCATTGTCCTGTTGAAAAATAAATGATGGTCCAACTAAACGCAAACTGGATGGAATAGCATGCTGCTGCAAGATGCTGTGGTATCCATGCTGGTTCAGTATGCCTTCAATTTTGAATAAGTCCCCAACAGTGTCACCAGCAAAGCACCCCCACACCATCACACCTCCTCCTCCATGCTTCACGGTGCGAACCAGGCATGTAGAGTCCATCCGTTCATCTTTTCCTTTTTGCACAAAGACACAGTGGTTGGAACCAAAGATCTCAAATTTGGACTCATTAGACCAAAGCACAGATTTCCACTGGTCTAATGACCATTCTTTAGCCCAAACAAGTCTCTTCTGCTTGTTGCCTGTCCTTAGCAGTGGTTTTCTAGCAGATATTCTACAATGAAGGCCTGATTCACACAGTCTCCTCTTAACAGTTTTTCTAGAGATGTGTCTGCTGCTAGAACTCTGTGTGGCATTGACCTGGTCTCTAATCTGAGCTGCTGTTAACCTGCGATTTCTGAGGCTGGTGACTCGTATAAACTTATCCTCCGCAGCAGAGGTGACTCTTGGTCTTCCTTTCCTGGGGCGTCCCGCATGTGAGCCAGTTTGTAGCGCTTGATGATTTTGTGACTGCACTTGGGGACACTTTCAAAGTTTTACCAATTTTTCGGACTGACTGACATTCATTTCTTAAAGTAATGCTGGCCACTCGTTTTTCTTTACTTAGCTGCTTTTTTCTTGCCATAATACAAATTCTAACAGTCTATTCAGTAGGACTATCAGCTGTGTATCCACCTGACTTCTGCACAACACAACTGATGGTCCCAAACCCATTTATAAGGCAAGAAATCCCACTTATTAAACCTGACAGGGCACACCTTTGAAGTGAAAACCATTTCAGGTGACTACCTCTTGAAGCTCATCAAGGGAATGCCAAGATGTGCAAAGCAGTAATCAAAGCAAAAGGTGGCTATTTTAAAGAACCTAGAATATGACATATTTTCAGTTGTTTCACACTTTTTTGTAATGTATATAATTCAACATGTGTTAATTCATAGTTTTGATGCCTTCAGTGTGAATCTACCATTTTCATAGTCATGAAAATAAAGAAAACTCTTTGAATGAGAAGGTGTGTCCAAACTTTTGGTCTGTACTGTATATGACACATGAACTGCCACACAAAAGAATAATGATAGAGCCCTGAATTGACCCTAAAACACACACATCTCTAGTGACAATGAAGGAACTTGAAGGTCTGGTTTACCTTTTACTCAGTTAAACCTTCACCGTGATCATTTCTTTTCATGCTCCTCGCTGCCTGTTCACTTCAATATTACAGAGCTTTGTTCACAGACAGTAAACCATTGTTTCATAAAGTTTTGTAAAAAATATACATATATAGTTTGAATTTATTTATGTAAACTTTTACTAAAACGTTACTAAAAGTTTGATAAATGAGTCTTAATGTATAAACCCAATAGAATATTTAACTAAACAAACCACAGGTCGTAACAGTGTTAAAAAAATAATTTAAAAAAACATTATCTGTTCTCAGCTAGCAAAACTCTATCTATTAGCAAATAATAGAATTTATGTCCTCCTTTCTGTCTTGTTTTTTTTTTTTTATCCCTGTCTCTCAGTGGAGTTTGAATTGAGGAAGGAGATTCGCAGGCTGCAGGAGTACAGGAGAGAAGGGATCCAGACTTTCTGTGGTAAGGTTCTCAACTGACATTTACTCCCTGGAACACACAGCGTAAAGTCTTGACGTTGTCAAAGTGCCACACTTCTCCTGTTCTGTTCTCTTCACAAAGCATTAATCTGAGTCAGGCGTGAAAGCATGTAGTGGAGATTTATGACATTACTATATGGCTTCAGCCCATTTTGAGCATTTCTTCACTTTTCTTCATTTTGGTTTAAGTTGTGTACATTTATCAGCACAGTACAGAATACATAAATGTATTTCTTCTCCTTTTTTCAACTTATACCATTAGGGATCACCATAGTGGATCATCTCTTTTATTTGGCGCAGGTTTTACGCTCGAGACCCTTCTCATGCAGCCCTCTACATTTTGTCCAGGCTTATGATTGACACTCGGAGTGCACCGACTTGTGTACATCCATGACTGGGGTTCCCTATCATGAGATGAAATTCCAGTCTCAGATATTTCAATTAAATTCAGTTAATATTTTTTTAGCAGTACTTTAGATACTACATGCATAATGGAATTTTTACAGATGACATTTATGAGAGTGCGGAGAAATACAAAATTTGCAACTATTTATTTATTTGTTTATTTATTTATTTTTGGTAGTTTGTAAAATTTTAGTTCTTTAAACCACATGATTGTACCCAAAGTATTCAGCAGTTTTACTATAATTCATGAAAATTTGTTTTAGATGATTTGCACCAACAATCGTCTTTAGACTTGCAATATTTAAGCTTAAATTTTAAATTTTTTCAAAGATGGATGCAGTTTATAAAGATGTATTGCATATACTTTTTCACCTTATTTTTAGGTCTGGGTCAAACTCAAGATTTAGCAAACTTTTTTTATGTTTTAAGTGTTTTTGTCACTAAAATATGCATTGTATGATTCAGGAGCTAAGGTATACGAGCAGGTGAAGCAAGCACGAGAGGATGAGCGGAATAAGAGGAACATGCTGTGTGAGGTTCTTCAGTACATTCATGATAGTCGTGCCTGCCAGCAGTGGCTCCACAAACAGGCTGCCATGTGAGATCTGCATCCTTTCTCTTTCTCTCCAGCTCTCCTCATATGTACACCTCTGTCCTTTTGTATCCTGGTATACATCATACATATTTATTCTGTTAGAACGTCCCTGTTTGCTGTTGTCTTACAGTAAATTAAGGAAAATATTTCAATCTAAATAGTGGTGGTTGAGTCAGTGTTTTCAGTGTGTCACGTGAAGGACCCCAAACTCAGTCTGATTCTTCCATATCTGCCCAACTGTTACTCCTAGTTATCGATGCAGTTGTCTCAAACAGCTTGCATTTGGTTTGTGCTAAATATAGGAACAGAATGCATGAGCGGCTGTCCAAACCCAACTGAATCATTTTCTACAAAGCAAAAAAATTATGCAGTAATGATTCAGATGGTGTGTGTGTACAGTGGCTCTCCGCCAGTGTGTGTGTTTGAGTGTGTGTATGTGCGTGCTATTAACTCACGTGTTTTCCTCTGATAGTGATGCTGGCATTACTCCCATCATCACTACCATCACCACCTCAGGTGAGCTGCTACACACTCAACACCCTGTCTCCCTGCTGTGATGTGCTAATGAATTCTCATGTAAATATTCTCAGCAAACACGTGCCATGCACGTCTTTCTCTGCTTTCTCACTTTTGTTCACTCTCTCACTCTTTCTCTGCTTGTCCTTAATCTTTGATGAAGAAATAGACCACATCTGTCTCATTGTTACTGGATTTGCAGAGTGCCTTGTTACTACGTTACGTTATACAGTGTGGACCAAAAGTATGGATCCATTTAAAGTAATGTTTTTCTGAGTAAAATTAAAGCAATGCCCTCTGTATTGTGTATATGCTAAATGCAAGAATGTGATTATTTCATCTTTAAGTGCAACAATTGTTCTGGATCAATTCTGATTGACTGCTACTTCAGATGAGCTCATAGAAATAAAGCAGAATGGTATGAGGTCTGTCCAGTTCCATCTTCCATTTTGGGTCTGAACTAAAAAGTCTTATTGACATAAGGGAAAATACTTCTTGTTGCAGGCTTTTGGGCCACACTGTATAATCTGCCGTTTGATTTTGCTCAACATTAAATGTAGAAATGAAATTTGTTAAATCGTTAACAATAATCTTAGTGTTGCATAATAAAGTTTACTGCATCAGCTACTTCTCTCTTATTAAAATTTATATTTACTGCCTCCAGAAAATATTACTGTTTTACTGCTTGTAACAACTTTTTTTGGAATTCACAGGTAGAAGAAGTGCACCACCTTTGAACTTGACAGGGTTGCCGGGTACAGAAAAGCTCAATGAACGTGAAAAAGAGGTACAGGATCTTATCTTTCGTGTACAGTTGAGCGCAAAATTTTGTACCCTCATGGTTTCTGGATTACTAGAGGGGTTTGTGGAAACCTTACTGTCACATCCTTAAGTGTTGTATTATATTTAGAATTTAGTCACAGTTTTCATTTATAATAACTTCCACTCTTCAGGGAAGGCTTTCCAATAGATTTTAGAGCTTGGATGTGTTTTTGTCCATTCAGTCAAGGTCAGGTGATCACAAACCTTTGGCCATTTAGTGATCTAAGATGTAGGTTTTTTTTTTTTTTAAGTTTTATCAAGGAAAATGGTTCTTGCTCTTGTGTGTTTTTTTGTAATGAGATTTTTAGTAACACTTGTGTACAGAGTGTTTTTGTATGTTTGTTTGTTTGTTTGTTTTGTCAGGACAGTCATCAAGTTAGATGACTTGATACTTTCTGCTTTGTTTTGTTTAGGGATTATAATAAAACACTTGACCAGTTTCATCTGTTATAAAAGAGCTGATATGTAAAATTAAGTGATCAAACATTCAGACCATGCTTTTATTGGGAAAAACCACACCACCATGTCATTGATTATTTTTGCTCTGAAGCATGCCCTGTTTTGTTTTACATTTTTACACTTGCCTTTATGTGTGAAGGTATGCAAACTTTTGCACTCAGCTACTTTTCCTCAGTGCTACAATATTAAGTGATTCCTTTCTTTTCTGTGTCTTGTCTTTTAGCTGTGCCAGGTGGTGCGGCTGGTTCCCGGCGCATACCTCGAGTACAAACAGGCACTGCTGAATGAGTGCCAGCGCCAGGGTGGCCTCCGACTGGCACAGGCTCGCTCACTTATCAAGATAGACGTGAACAAGACACGCAAAATCTATGACTTCCTCATCAAAGAAGGCTACATTAACAAAGTGTAAGAGGAATGAACATAAGCGCACTGTGCACTTCTTGCAGGCAGAGAGGTGACACATCGCACATGAGCTCTGAGAACTGACGTTAAAGTAGACATTCAGATTACAGGAACCAAAATACGGATATGAATAAAGATAATCTGATGTCCTGTTTCTACTCATTGCCACTCGTCTTTCTTTGAAAGGAAGATGCAGGTAACATTTTGTCAAGTGCTGTTTGGAAAGAATGTGATACTGTGACTTAACAAAAAGTAAATATTCTACATGCAGCATTTTGCAATGTCTCTCTGTCAGTCAAGATCACACTTAGATTTTGTCAAGTGAGATCTCAAAATTGTGTAATCATGTAACATGTTGTACTGTAATTAACCAAATGAATACACCTGTAATGTGCTCTAGATTCAGTATTTTCTGAACAACTGTGAGGGTCTATCTCTCTCTCTCTCTCTCTCTCTCTCATACGCACACACACACCTGGAGTGGCTGCAGGCTTAATCACAGCCCTAATAATTAGCGCTGCTCGTCTCAGCTTTGATATGCGTGGTGTGTAACAGACGCTCCCTCTGTGAGGATGTCTGAGAGCTGCTTAAAACAAGGTCCTTTTTTTCTGTCATAGGCGTATTTCTAAATAAAATGTCCACTGTCAATGTCCAGTTGTATTGGTCTTTCTAAATATTTATCTCAGGGTAATCCCAAACGGCTGCAGAGAACCAGACACATTTAATCAAACTGTGCCTTTATGTGTTCAGTGCCTTCTCAGATGCTCTTGTGTGTTTAGTTTATTCTCATACATTTGTCATTGTGGTACAAAAAATGCTGTTCAGTTCACTTTAAGTGTATGTCATATACTGTATGGATCGGAATCACCCAAGACCAACAGGTATGATGATATCACGATGCCTACTGTAGGTCCTGATTTGATTTGTATTGCAATTTTTTGTGTATCATGATTTCATAAATATCCCGATTTATTTATTTTTGTCCATATTTTGTCAACAAACAGCAAATAATTTGCTCCTAATTTTGTGTGAATAGTTTAGAGCAATTCATGTTCAGGATTATAGTGGAATGGTAACATTTTACCACCTCAAATGCAAACACATAATCAAAAATTATTTTAAAATGTGGCAATTCCTGAATTGCCAGAATCTTGAAAAGTAACTGAATCGATTTTTTCACCGTCTCTAGTTGGTGGGTGGCAGCTTGTCTGCAGACGATCATGTCCATTTCTGGGGCTCAGTTTACTCAACTACCTCTTTTCAGTGGGACACTCACTTTTTAGGGACACTTGATTTCTTCTGAGGTTTTTTTTTTATTTTTTTATGACCCTTTTTACCTATTGTGTATCTCCATTTTGAGGTATTTACCGGATTTTGGTAGGATTTTAAACGTGCCATATTTTACTGCTTTTATCATAAAAATAAGTCTCAGAGCTCCCCCAATGTCTCGGTCTCTATGTAAATGAGATACTCCCAAGCCACGGCCTGCCAGGAACCTCAGAGCTGACAAAATCCCAGGGGGAAGGATTCTTCTTATTAGAGGTCACAACAGAGAGACAATATTTTTCTTCACATTTTTTATGTTTGTACCCAAACTGGAGACCTATCTGAATGTTTCAAAATTACAAAAAATGTGAATATTACATAATACAACCATTAATGTATGGATCATTTCATAAAAATCAGTTTTCAAGTTGTCTTTATAACAATGTATTAAACTAATACACTGTACAGTTTGTTTTTAAAATTTTAATGAAAGCTACTAAGTTTGTGATGAATGAAGGCTCAATGACTGTAGATTTCACAGAAAAAACTTTTAATACCAAGTAGACTGGCCATGCTAGCTAATGTGAACATATGGGCATATAGAAGTGTAGGCTGTGTGTATGAACAGATAATTTCATATAGTTAATTCACTCACTCTCACTCATTATCTATACCGTTTCATCTTGTGTACAGGGTTGCGGGGGCGCTGGAGCCTATCCCAGGATACTTAGGTTAGGAGTCAGGGTACATCCTAAACAGGGTGCCAGTCCATCACAGGGCACGCACACATGCTCATTCTCACAATACGGACAATTTGGATTTCTCAGTTCAATTTTATTTGTGTGGCACTTTTAACAATGGTCATTGTCGCAAAGCAGCTTGACATAATCAAAAGAAAATTAGAGAAATAAGTATAAAATGTGTGACAAAAATATGTATAAATCAAAATGATTAGAATGCCCTAATGAGTCTAGTAGAAAAGTGACACTGGAGACTCCTGTACATTTAACACTAAACATCTTACAGAAAAACTTCAGTATCAAATCAACAATTTTACTCACTGGCCAGCCAAAAAAAAGTCACACAACTTTAATATTTCATTGGACCACCTTTTGCTTTTAATTTAATGTTATCTTGGAACATGCCTGTGCCATCAGAGAAGAAAAATCCATTGATGGGAAAACTGGTCATTCAGTATATTCAGGTAGTCAGTTGACCTCTTTTTTTTTTTTTTTTTTTTACCTCAACAGAAACAACCCTAGATTATAACACTGCTCCTATGGGCTTGTACAGTAGGCACTGGGCATCACTTCATCCATCTCCCTCCTTGATGCAACAATCACTTTGGTGGAGGGTGAATCTGGACTCATCAGACCACATTACCTTTTTCCAGTGCTCCACGTTCCAGTCTTTATGCTCCTTAGCTAACCAAAGCCTTTCTTTCTGATTAGTCTGACTAATAAGTGGTATTCTTAAGGCTACACAGCTGTTTAGTCCCAATCCCTTTAGTTCTCTTCACATTGTGTGTATGGAATTATTACTTTTACTAACATAGCTGAAAGTTCTACTGTTGTTTTTTTTTTTTTTTTCACAATTTAATTTCACTAAACATTTAAGTGGTCTCTTTTTAGTAGTTTCAGCAGTCTCTTATGTTGTTTTCTGCTGGTCAAGGATGATAATTTGACCCTTCTGAAACAGATTGATTATCTGGGAATTTGTCTTAATGGGTCTCTCTGGCATGATAAAACAAAAATGAGAAATGTTTGGAAGAGGTTGGAAGGAGTGGGAATGTTGACCAATCCACACACAAACACAGCTTGATTGCCTTATATTGTCCTGTTGCTTGTGATGCACTGATGAGTCATGACTAACTTACCACCCACTTCAGTGTACTTTCTGAATTCTGACACCATACTTCACCATTCAGCAACAGGTTGCTGTTTAATATTTTATATTACAGTTTTTTTTTTTTTTCATTTTTAAGCATAACTTATCATGTCTCAGTTACCGGGTTCTAAAGATAGCTTGATTTGTGAATGTGTTAAATCCCATTCTGCTCCCACTTACACACACACCGTCTGTGGGTGTATTCACTACTGTCTCAGCTAGACACACATGTGCCTGTGGGATCAGACACAGAGCTTTATCTCCGGCTCCAACCGTAAAGCTCTTCTCTACCCACCGTTAAAATGAGAGATGCATCAGCAGTCCAAATATAGCTGGTAAAGCTTTTCATAGCAGTAAGAATTTATTTCTGACTGAGTATTAGAAATGTGCCACACTGCTGCACTCTACACTAGATCATAACTATTGGCTTAGGAAAAATACAGCTAAAACCTTTGGTGAAAGTTTTATCTAATTTTAACTGACGAAAAGTAAGAACTTTTACTGTCATAAAATAGTATACAGTTAAAAATACAGTAAAAAAAAACTCAGAATGTATAGTTGTGTTCAAAATAATAGCAATGTGTTGAAAAAAGTTAGTAAAGCTCCATATACATATAATACCTTTTACTTTAAATTAACAAATGCATTGGACACCCTGCACGTTCTATTATGAATCACAAAATGAATAAAAATGTGCTAAATGTATTATTAGCTTACAGAAAGTGAAGAAAAACAAATATTAGTCTGTTCCAAAAAAATAGCAGTGTGGAGTTCAATTCGATAGGTAAATTATTCTGTGAAAAAGGTGTCAAACAAGTTCTAAGGATAACTTGAAAATCAGAGTAAAATGTGTTGTTCCAGACATTGTTCAGAATATCAGCGTATGCTGATTCAAAAGTTGATTAGAGATAGGAAAACATATAAAGAATTGCAGAAAAAGATAGGCTGCTCTGCTACAATTATATCAAACGCTTTAAAATTGATACCAAAACCAGAAAGAAGTGGAAGAAAATGGAAAACTACCATTCGAATGGATGGAAGAATAACAAAATTGGCAAAGACTTAGTCAATGATCAGTTCCATCATGATCAAAGAACATCCAAAGTTACCTGTGAGTACTTTACTATTAGAAGATGGCTATCAGCCAAGCAATCAGCAAGAAGCCCCTGCAAAGTCCCATTGTTGAAAAAAAAGACGTGTGCTGAAAAGGTTACAGTTCGCCAAAGAACACATTGACTGGCCTAAAGAGAAATGGCGCAATATTTTGTGGACTGATGAAAGCAAGATTGTTCTTTTTGGGTCTAGAGGCTGCAGACAGTTTGTCAGGTGACCGCCAAACACTGAATTCAAGCCACAGTACACTGTGAAGACAGTGAAGCATGGAGGCACAAGCATGATATGGGGATGCTTCTCGTACTATGGTGTTGGGCCTATTTATCACATTTCAGGGATCATGGATCAATTTGAATACATGAGAATACTTAGAGGTCATGTTTCCTTATGCCGAAGAGGAAATGCCCTTGAAATGGATGTTTCAACAAGACAAGGACCCCAAACACACCAGTAAGCGAGCAGCATCTTGGTTCCAGACCAACAAGATTAACGTTATGGAGTGGCCAGCTGTTTCTGAGGCAAAACCAAGAAATGCAGAGGACTTGTGGCGTGTAGTACAATTGTCCTGGGCTGGAATACCTATTCATAGGTGCCAGAAGTTGGTTGACTCCATGCAGCACAGATGTGAAGCAGTTCTCAGAAACCATGGTTATACAACTAAATATTGGTTCAGAAATGCACAAGAAAGATTAAACTTCAAGCATTTTTGTTTAAATGGTAAATTTATCACTTTGTAAAGATGAATAATGACACTGCTATTTTTTTTAACAGACTAATATTTGTTTTTCTTCACTTTCTGTAAGCTAATAATACATTTAGCACATTTTTTCTTCATTTTGTGATTCAGAATAGAACGTGCAGGGTGTCCAATGCACTTGTTAATTTAAATTAAAAGTTATTATATGGATATGGAGCTTTACTCACTTTTTTCAACACACTTGTATTATTTTGAACACAACTGTATATATATTGAATTAATTACAAGTAGTCATGCATTTTAACTGTTGCATTTATGTCACAGAGCAGTTCAGGCTATAAATCAAAGCAGATATGAATGACATGGGCAGGGGCTGGGCCGTGAAAAAACACACAACATTGTTCAGCAATGCAAGTAGTAAAATCAATCATCAACTATGAACTATTACCAAATAAAGGAAAAGTGTCGTAGGTAAAGATGCACAAGCAACAGGGATGACCTCACAGTGAAGAAGATTGTAAAAAATGTTGGGAGACGTGGATTGAGGCTGGAGACAGTGCTCCATGAGCCACCACATGCCGGCATCTTCAGGAAATGTGATACAACACCTTAGTAGTATCAAGCCACTCCTGAACCAGAGTCTTACCTGGGCTAAGGATAAAAAAGACTAGACCATTGCTCTGTTGTCCAAAGTCCTCTTTTCACATGAAAGTAAATTTTGAGGTCCCAGAGTCTGAAAAAAGATAGGAGAGGCACAAAATCTAAGTGAAGTTTCCAGAGTCTGTGATGATTTAAGGTGCAATGTAATTTGCTGGTGTTGGTCCATTGAGGTTATCAGGTCCAACATCAAGGCATCCATGTACCAGGAGATTTTAAAGCAATCCATGCATCAATCTGCTTTATGGAGATGCTGTTTTAATTTTCCAGCACCTGCTTAGCAGTTAGCACCTGCCTATATATATTACATTTTATTAAATTTTACTTATATAGCATCTTTAACAATGGTGATTGTCCCACGACAGCTTTACAGAATACAGAATAAATTACAATTAGGGAAATGAGTACGAAATGTATGAGGAAATATGAATCAGAATGATCAGATAGTCTCTGATGAGCAAGCCGAGGGCGACAGTGGCAAGGAAAAACTCCCTGAGATGGCAATAGGAAGAAACCTTGTGAAGAACCAGACTCAACAGGGAACACACATCTGCATATCTGCAGATTGATCTGCAGTCATACTGTATATTACAGGACTGTTCAATATAAGTTTAATATAACAGGGGATGTGTTTAATGTAATGTGAAGTCCACTTTTGTTTTTGGAGACGCAGGTACAAAAATGTCAGGCTTGAACTATTGAGTGACTGCAGTCACAAGCCATCACAGAACAGCTGTCTGCATCAGCTGAGTCCAAGACCATTTTCATTGTAAAGTGGAACCGTCCCCAGTCACCACACGCATCCCAATTTGCCCTTGCAGGACTTACATTGTGTGTGTATGT
>JAAGKR010004825.1:3876-50336 GCA_011419295.1 Clarias macrocephalus | reverse complement strand
AAGATGGGTAAAATATTCAATCCAAATGCTAGGTCATATTTAACTATAATGCTGAGTTAATTCTACCTCACAAATAGGTTATTATTATTTTTATGTTTTACATGTCTATGGGTAAAACAGTTTAAACAGTTAAATTACTTTGATATACTGCTCTATTACAAAAAAAAAAGTTTTGCAAACCATACATATATGCAATAAACAACACCCAATTAATTGTACAAAACATAGAATTTTTTTTCAAAAGTACAAGATCAGATAATACAAAACAAGTTCAACAGCGACATCATTACCATACTATTACTCAGAAGCACTAATGCCTGAGAGAAGTGCTGGTCATTATCTCCCAACATCAGGATGTAGCGGTACGGCCTCGACACTTCAGCCTGCTGGAGATATTCCACGGTGTCGGTTCCAACCTTAGAAAGAAATTAAAGAAAGCAAAAGTTTCTGGAAAAATCAAGATGGTTGGCTAGTATGCATATCTTTATTAAGAAGATTAGTGTTTTAGAACACCTCAGCTTTTTATATATGTTTGCTAACGCTAGCAACCTAGCTAAATGCTAGCACTAGACTTAACAGTTTAGCTTTCATTCATCACTTCATCACCTTCATACACCCTGCAAGCATTCTACAAAGAAAGCTAAAAAGCTCAGACATTTTTGCAGTTTCTTTCATACACAGGTGGGGTTCTTTGGTTTGGCTAGCTAGCAGCCATTGCCAGATAAACTAGCATGCTATAGAACAGCAGGCTGAAAGTTTGAGTGTAACACGGTAACAGTAATAAATGTTCATACAGTGAACAAATTCAATCATAGGTGAGTGAAAGTGTGTATACACACCTTGTATTTAACGTTTACATTTCCTCTTAAATGCTTGAGGAGGAAGAAAAAAAGACACAAAGCTGACACAGCCTCTGAATACACCGGTGAACTTCGGGGGAGGGGAGGGGGGGTCTTATCTGTGATGTTAGCTATCACTAGCTAACCCAACTCCCTGTAAATAACCTAGAAAAATGGTCCAACAGAGGCAACCCATCGTTTGTGTAGTAAAAATAACCCAGCATTTTTTAGTGTGTACATGCTAAATTCAAGTTGTGATCTTTTTTTTAAAGGAATATAATAAGTATTACAATGTATTGACTACTTGAAAAAATTACAAATAGACATATTTCATTAAGAACTTCACCATATGCAAAATGACAAACTGATTTAAAGTAAATTCTTGTGAGATAAGTGAGAAAAGTCACTATGTAATTTATTTACATAAATAAATAGTAATGTATTATAATGAGCACATGGGTATAAACTTTGTGGTTGGAAATACTGTCAGAGCTTCTCACCAATCACAGTAGATACAGTAGCTCAACGGTGCTGTGGTATAATAATGGTAGAATAATAAAAATTAATTTTTTAAAAGAGTGTGTCTCCCAAGTAAAATTAAGTGGATTATAATTATGGATAAAGCTTAATGGCTGAATTCGTTGGTTGAATCAGAATCCTTCTGTCATGTAGGAGAGCTGGTCCAAAGCCTGGATAAAATGGGAGGGTTGCATTTGGAAGGCAATATGTAGGATGTAGAATCCCTTGTTCCATACACCAAGTAGTGCCCTTGTTCAGGGTTAAAAATTAATTTTGGATTTAGCCTTGTGGTAAAAGCTAGTTAACTACTTTGCAGCTCACATTAGCT
The DNA here is from genome assembly GCA_011419295.1 of Clarias macrocephalus. Classification (NCBI taxonomy): domain Eukaryota; kingdom Metazoa; phylum Chordata; class Actinopteri; order Siluriformes; family Clariidae; genus Clarias; species Clarias macrocephalus. The sequence goes on along the minus strand of JAAGKR010004825.1, from coordinate 48,650 downwards.
GTAAACAAAGTGGTGAGGTGAGCCATGAATCTGTCAGCGTGTTGGCAGAAGCTTTCGTGCATGTTAAGTAGCAGGTAAAAAATAAAAAAAAGTTAGAAACACTACATTGACGGTTCAGAGGCTTTACAGCTGGAAAGTAATTACTAAGAAGACAAATTGTTATCTCCGATGACACAACATTTCGTGTTTTCTTGCTGGAAATGCTACTGTGCCTGGTTTTCCCAGCTTCTCCCCCTCTCCTTTCAATACTGTGTACCACCACTGAATCACAGTACTGGACCGTACTGACACTCTTTCAAGAATGGTAATAAGTAAACTATGTAAATAAATAAACTGCTGTCAGCATGCTAAATTGCATGGTACAAAAAAAACACATTTTTCAGTAAAATTGTACATACAACAAAATGGATGTAATTTTTTGTAATCAGCAGGAATTCCAGAAAAATAACATAATTTAGTCCAAGAAACAAATATCATGTTGACTAGCATAGTTTGCGGAGGCAATTCTGAGATGACAGATGACAGATTCTACTCTGTGAAAATGTATGGAGAACTACATCCACTACATACTGTACTTGTACAAAAACCTAGTTAAGATGTAAAACATATCTCAGTAGACACCCACTGAGCACTATAGGAAACATCTGAACAACAACTCATTCATGTAATTATCCAATCTGTGTTGCAGTGCATAAAATAACCAAGATGTTTTATGCACTGCAGCAGCTTGGGTAATACCCACATTAACTATCTGAATGGGGGGGATAAAAACTTTATCGCTGTGATTTTGACCATGTTGACAGGCTACTTTAAGTATTTTCACACAAAACTGTCTCCAGTGCTAAGTCAGAATGGTATAGTACAAAAATCCAGCAGGGAGTTCTTTGGATGCAGTCAACACAGAATGTTCAGTTTAGTTCAAGCTAACAGAAAGGTGATATGAACTCAGATAACCATCCTGTACAATTGTAGTAAACAGAAAATCATTTCAAAATGCATGCTACAAAGAAAAGGACCAGGTCAGGTTCTAATCCTGTCAGCAAAGAACAAAAAAGCAGATGCTGCAGTGAGTACAGGATCACCAAAACTGGATAGTTAAACACTGGAAAAAACATAACCTGGTCTGAATAATCTTGATACCTGCTGAGGCACACAGATGGTAGAGTAAGAATTTAAAATGTACAGCATGAATCAATGGACTCAAACTTAACTCTGTCAACAGTTCAGGCTGTTGGAGGTGAAACTAATCAGTTACTGCTGCTATTGCTGATCATGTCCTTGTGGCCAAAATTGACCCTTCTTCAAATGGCTACTTCTACTATGATAATTTGGATTGTCTCAAATTGGTTTAATTTACATTTATGGCATTTGGCAGACACCCTTATTCAGTGTGACTTACATGCTTGACCATTCAGCAGTTCTGTGATGGACGACTGGACTGTAAAGGTGGCTTAAATGAGAGTGGCTGTGATTGAAAGGTGTTTGTTTAAAATGAAGTAATCAACCCTAATCATGGTTAATTTATTTTTCTGAATGGTTTTGGCAGATAAAACTGGCAAACAGACAATAGCATCACCCCTGAAATGTCCTTTGGGCTTCAAACCATGCAAAGATGGAAGCAAGTGTGTTCTCTACAGTCATATGTATGATAGAAAAATATATATTTTTTGCTTTATCTCATTATACATCTGAGCAGTTGAGGGGCCTAAATCAAGGGCCCAACAGTGGCAACTTGAACCTGGGACCTTCCGAGCAGTAGTCCAATGTCTTAACCACTGAGCTACCCCTGACCCCTATTTCATGAACATGACAGTAAGTTCAATGTTTTTCCATAATTTTCCCAGTCACCAGATCTAAATCAGGTTGAACTCCTTTGGGATGATGACTCCTGTCCACAGCGGACAATTTCATACCTTTATTAGTTTAATAAAATAATTATCAAATATTTCATCATTATAAGTACCTAATCTGTAATTATACTTTGTAACCAAACATTTTTGAGGGTAGGCTGAAGGGCTTAGTATATCTGATTCATGTCATCGAAGCCCGTGGTTGAGGAAACATGTTGGGACTGATTGTGGTCATGTTTTCTTAACTATGATGAATAGGATAGGTTTTTGAAGTTGTTGAGAACAGATTCTCACAGCTTTGGTGGTATATCAGATTTTCACCAAACCTGCATTACCTTTTTTGTTAAATTATGTAACAATTTATGGTAATTCTATGAACGATCATGTTAATTGAATATTTAAAAAGCATGAAATTCTTCATCTACTTGTAACCAATCATAAATCATTACTTCTGTCCAATTAAATACAATTTCATTATATGGTTATTGGAATAAAATGGTTATTGGAATTCTTTCCACGAGTCATTATATCTCTGTGATATTCAGCAATCTGATTGAATGAGAGGCATTCCATTCCAGAGGCTGGCTGGAGTCCTGGTGCCTTTGACGCCATCACAGCTGTGCTATATCCCTGATGTGTGATATTGCTTAATTGATCTTCATTGAAAAATATTGCTACCACATTTAAAGCTCCTTCAATGTGGACATAAGCAACAGACCTGAACCATGAAGCAATGGAAGAAGTTTTGTTGAATGACTATTTCTTTTATAACATGTGGATGGCTGTGTGCACGCACCTTGCTTACCCAAGGAACAGATGGCACCAGAGTGCATTATGGGAAGAAGGCAAGCCAACAGAGGAAGTGTGATCGGAGCAATATTCTACTGCGAAACCTTGGGTGTTACTTTGACACAAACCACCTACTGTACCTAAACCTTGTTGCAGTCCTAGTACAAACCTTCTTGACAATGGTATGCAGTGGTACGAAAGGGGATGAGGGCCTCCATTAAATTTATACTTGAGGTCTGATATTTAATTCAATTCTGGCTTGAAAACCTGACCTTGAAAAGGGAACAGATTTAATTTTCCGGGCCTGTCATATGGAAAAAGTGGGAAAGATTTTGTTCATTTAGATTTCTTATGTTTCATATGATTTCTTATGTTCATTTAGTTGCCAAAATTCAATATAAAATTTTTATCTTAACCTCAGTATGTCCGATACACCTTTTGTTTACATGTGTTTTGGTTTATAGCCAATGTATGCATTGCCTGCTATTTAAACAGTTAGCTAGTTAACGTTATTTGAGGGAAATGCTGAAAAATATGTGACTTTTTTTTGTACTAATTTGTATATTTTATATGATTTTATTTACAAAAATCTTAGCTATTTTTTTAAACAGTGAAGACTTGCCAGTTTACTTTACTAACCGAGCTGAAAGCTCAGACATCGCAACAAGTTGCAACACTGCAGCAAACGCAAAGTAAATGCGCTCGGCTGTGCGCATGCGCCGTAGCGCGAGCTGGTATTTAAATATAGGGTTATTCCACCTCAGTGTTCATTCGATCAACGCCTTGTGTAACACAGCTCTGTCCGTCCGTCCGTCTGACTGACTTACCAGGATGATTTCTTTAGCATTTCTAATTTGGACGTTATTTGCCGGAGTTGTCGCCGTGTTGTTTTACCAGAGGCTGTTTTACCCTTACTTTTGGGAGGATTTGATGTATTACTTAAAGGTCCGAAAGGTCGGGAAGGCGACGATGGCGAAGATGAAGCGCGGGGTTCTCACCTATCTCGACTGCTTCGTGGACCAGGCGAAACACAATCCCGAGAAGCCGTTCATCGTTTTCGAGAACGAAGTTCTGACATACAGGGATATGCATGTAAGAAGCAACAAGTTTGCGAATGCTTTCCGGAGCGAGGTCGGGGTGAAGCACGGTGACATCGTCGCGCTTTGGATGAGCAACGAGCCCGACTTCGTGTGCGCCTGGTTCGGGCTGAGTACACTGGGCTGCGAGGTGGCTTTCCTCAACTCCAATATCAAATCCAGATCCCTCCAGCACTGCCTGCAAAGCTGTGGAGCCAGAGTTCTCATCGTGGGATCTGGTATTGCAACACTCAAAGTTTGCATTTTTGATTGAGATAGTGCTCAGATTTTTTTTTTTTTTTAGATTCAGCTTTGAGCCAGATAGACTAATCAGTCTCACTTGAACGTCTCTGCATTTACAGTCCTATATTAGGGTCCAGGGAGTAATTTGGGGAGTGAGAGGGTGTAATCTACCACGTAGCACACTCAGCACAGAGTAGACACAGTTTTATTGAACAGGTTTGTAGTCAGTGCTTTTTGGCTTGAGGATCTTGTTGTGTCTTGTAGAACACCACATGCCAAGCTGTGTGCTGAAAGGACTTGATTTTCAAGAGAAGAAACATTTTACTGGCACAAATGCATCTTTAGAACCTGGGTATCGAGGATCAACTGGGATCTTCACCCAAATCTATAGCTCTAGGGTTTGCGTCCAAACATACATTACAGTTAGATGTTGAAGCCTAGAATTATGCTTTTGCTAAATATACAGTATATTTGGTTTGTGCATGTACGTTTCTATAAATATACCGACATTAAACAGTTTAAATTGTGTGTGTGTGTGTGTGTGTGTGTGTGTGTGTGTGTGTGTGTGTTTTATTCCCATAGATTTAATTCCGTTTATAGATGATGTCCTGCCAGCTCTTTTGGATAATGACATTAATGTGTGGGTAAATGAAAAGAGCTGCTCACGTCAGAGCGTCAACACGCTGCTGGACAAAGTCGAGCTGGCTTCCGAGGAAAAGCCACATCTCGACTTTCCCCTGCCAAATCTCACGTCGAACTTCCTGTTCATCTTCACCTCAGGCACCACAGGTACTATTGCTCAGCTCCCTTCCTCATGTTCATGGGTGGAGAAAGTGGTTAGTTGTGGTTTGAGTTCATGGAATTTCACATACTGAAATGTTTTTTTTCTTCTTTTTTTTTCCTGAAGTTGAAAAATAGCCGTATAGCCGAGCCCACCCTAATCCACAAAAAGCAAAAGCAGGTTAACTTGCTTGCTTTTGGGTGTACTATTTACAAGATGCCATTTTGGCTTATAATCACATACTGTTTTTGTGTGTCTCCTTTATAAATGGGTTTGTCAGACAGTCAGTTTGCGTAAGTGTAAAACTTGCAGGTTAAACATCAGAACTGAAACAAGACACCTTTTAGGTTCAGCTTTTATTTTATTGTATCTAAAATGATTTTGATCAAGGTACTGCTTTTTTATTTTATTTAAAAAATTTTTTAAAGCTAATGAGGTAGAGGTTTAAGAAATCACAGGAGCATCTGTTTCTGTTCATTGTTCCAGACATATTTATTTGCATCTATATTCGGACTTAAATCTGAAGTGGGCATGTCCTAAACCTTATTAAAAATATGTAATAATAATAATAATAATAATAATAATAATAATAATAATAAACCAACAGTGGAAAACACTGGAAAAACTGGAGACAAAATTCACACAGTGTCGAGGACAGAATTAACATGCCCATGCCATCCTTACAGGTTGTCAATCTCAGCTTCATCACGTTGATTAAATGCTCTCAACTAGATATGACATTATATTACGTTGTATTTGGTATCCCAGTTCCATCTCAAACCTCTACTAAACTCATCATGTGAGCATTTTTGACAATTTTTCTTTAAAAAAAAAGAAATTATATTTGTCTAGAGCTGTTTAATAAGAATAATGTAGTTATTTTCAGTTACATCTCATAATGTAAGCAATGTCCGTGCCAGTTTGTCTTAATTCTCTCTTCATATAGACTAGTCTAGAATTATACACAAGTGCATCTGCGAAAAATGTTAGCTGATTATTAAATAGGATCTTATTGTTACTACCGGATGTCAGCAGCATATTGATTTGTCCTCTTTAATATAGGACTTCCAAAAGCTGCTCGGGTCAGTCACATCAAGGCTGTAATGAGCATGGCGTTCTTCCGCATGTGCGGTATTAATCAAAACGATATCATCTATCTCACCTTGCCACTCTACCATATGGCTGCCTCTCTGCTGGGTATTGGAGGATGCATCGAACTAGGTATGGAATTTTAAGTTTGAAGTCACTTGACAAGGAGTTTATTTTTTTTAATCTATACATTTAATGTAAGACGAAAGTATAATGATATACACACACCTTGGTTGCTCTTATTTAAGAGATGTTCATGCAGTTTTGTGTAATCTGGATCAGGTAATTTTTTAGCTTGTTTCTGTGTTCAAGGTGGGAAAGAGCGATACAATAGTGTGTGCCGTTTTATGGGGTACCTCTTTTGAGGTCTACAGGAAATGCCCAATCATGTTGCCATCAGGAAGTGCATGTATTGATAACATAAACAATTACTGGAAGTTTTTTTTGTTAGATTAAGGAAAGACTGGGAAAATAATTTAAAGTGGTAGTTAAAAAAGATCCTGAAGTTTATCTATTTATATATATGCAGGATGTACCCAAATTTGTAGCTTCTGGGAAACCTTAAATACAAGTTTAACACACCTGTAATGATAGGTTTACGTCCTTCTGTAGGTTCATCATGCAAAAGAACGTGAAAAACACTATGGACCATTTAAAAATGATTTTAAAAAAATAAATAAATAAATAGTTGATTTTCTGCATCAGGTATTTATTATTAGTCATTACAGAAAAAAAGCGAAATGTACATATACATCTATTGATATGTATATATTTTTCTCCAATTATTTCATTTATAAAAATCATTAAGCCATTAGGTCCTCGTTTAACTTTTGGTGTAGAGGAAGGCTTGCTTGGAGTTTAAAAAAGAGAGAATGCTTGCTGTTTAATAAGTCCTCAATTATTTCTTCCTTACCAAATATTTCCCCATATGAATTATAGCATTAACCAAGAGCAGTGAGTAGGAATTGAAAAAAAATTTATTCATATGTCCAGAATGTTAGAAACCATTCAGCAGAGCAAAAATGGAAATGTTTAAAAACAAAAGCTGCTTAAAAATCACGTTAAATAAAAGTATAAATATTCATGTTCATGTTGCTAAAGATTAATATTTTTTTTACTTTTTTCATTACTTTGCTCATAGGAGCCACATGTGTCCTAAAGAAGAAATTTTCCGCGAGCCAGTTCTGGAACGACTGCACCAAGTACGAGGTTACTGTGTTCCAGTATATTGGAGAGCTCTGTCGATACTTGATCAATCAACCCAAGGTGCATTGCTTTCTGCTTTAGAAAAGAATTAATTATTATTCAAATTATTTTAGGACTGCATGTTATAGTACAGTATGTCCTAAAATGCTGCAGTACTGTATGTTATGTTCATGAGCATGCTCTGATAACACGAGTGCAAATCCATTTTAATTGTACACAGACTCCAGAAGAGATTAATCATAAAGTGCGTATTGCTGCGGGGAGCGGCCTTAGAGCAGACGTCTGGAAAGAGTTTTCTAGACGCTTTGGGAAAATCCGGATTTGCGAGGCTTACGGTATGACCGAGGCCAGCATCGGCTTTGTTAACTACACCTCTGAAGTCGGACCCATCGGGCGAGCCAGTTATTTCAACAAGGTTCATTTTGATTTTTAGACTATGAGGTTGACCATATTTTCCTGGAAAATGTTTTTAAATAAAGGCTGTGGCTAGTGCTTTCTACAAATTATAGCATTGCTTTATCTGCAGGATTAATTATTATGTGTAAAATCTGAATATATACCCTGTGGCTATACAGTACATGGGGATTGATTGCTGAGTGGTTAATATGTTGTTTGATTTCTGCAGTAAATTCTTATTTTTAATGTTTTCTGTATTGCAGCGTAGTATACCATTTGAACTTTTGAAATGTGACCCAGAAACATATGAACCCATCCGAACAGAAAAAGGGCGCTGTTTGAAAGTGGATAAAGGTGAGAAGTCTGATATTGTGTAGGGTGTACCACGCGGCTGTGTTGCCATGTGCTGTTAGCATGATGTCGTTCTCAACCTCAAAGTGCATTATTTTTTTTTATATAGCAGCACTTTCTGGAGTGTGTTATTCTGCTTATACCATAGAGGCTTGACACTGATTCTCGCTTATAAACAGTCATTTTATCACTAGCCTCGCTCTTTGTTCTGGCTCTGTCAAGATTCAAAGGTGCTTTATTGGCATGACAAATACTTACATTTTTATATTGTTGAAGCTTAAATAAGTTTTGACAGTAAAATAAGAAATAAGTTACAAGAAAATAAAAAGAGTAGAAAGTTAAAAAAACAAAACAATAGTATAGAAATATATATACAGTATATACAGCTAGGTATATACATATATGTAAGTTATAATTATAATAATAATGATTATAATAGTAGTAATTATAATAATGATAATAGTAATCATAGTAATCATAGTATAATAACAATAATAGTAATAATAACAGTGATCAGTACGTATTTGTTTGTCTGTCTCTCTGTCACTTTCCCAAAAACTACTCAGTGCATTCATGTGCTGATAAACTTTATAAAATAGCAACTGTTACAAGACCCCTTCCATACATGTTAAACATCACCATGTAACGAATATCATATTTTTTAAATCTATTATTTTTAGATAATGTGTCTCATCCTGTGTACAAGCCCCTGTATACGAGCTGTTACTATAGAAACAATGCCATATTAGATAGAGTGCACTCTTAACTCACCCAGAGCAATAACAATGTGGAAATTATTTTATAGGAAAATAATGCACACTTCTGAACTTCTTATCCTATTCAGGCATTAGGCTGTGCTCTGGTGTGAGTAAAGAATAAAACACAATGGGCGTGCTTTTTTTGGAAAATAACACATCCTGTATGCGATGCATCCTGATGCAAAGGGCAGGTACCACCATGAAGCTGATTTTCCAGGAACACCGTTTCTTTAGTCTTTGTTAATTACCAAAAAATGTGGTTCATCCAGAGTACAACATCCTATGAAGGACTTGCTGCTATAAAAATTCTAGCTCGATTGTAGTATGAGCACTTTATAAACCATAAATTGGTACTAATGTCAGAGCTTTTGTTATGTAAAATTAATCAACGCCTTTTCAAACACATTCGAGACATCAAGAGTGAGGTGTAATAAGTACTTAAGGTCATTCCTCTGTAGCTTTTGTAATGAGATAAAGTTGTATCTTGCCATGTGATCCTGTTGTTTCAGGTGAAGTCGGCTTGCTGGTGGCTCCCTTGTCTTTCACCAACCCTTTTCTTGGCTACGCGGGGAACAAAACCATGTCTGAAAAGAAGCTGCTGAAAGATGTGTTTAAAGAGGGGGATGTATATTTCAACACGGGAGATTTGATGCTCCAGGATCACAGAGATTTCGTCTACTTCAAAGACAGGATTGGAGACACATTCAGGTATTGCACTGCATTGCATTTACTGTAACTGTGTTAGATGATTTTGTGTATCTGTCAGGTTGACAAGACCAGGTCCTTTAAACCATGTCAGAAATCTTTTTTTTCTAAGTCTTTAGCACATAAATTTAAATCTTTTCAATTACAAGACAAGATTGTAATAAATTGGAATAAAAGATTGTAATAGATAAATCTGAGTAGTGTATGCATTGGTTGCATTAGAAAAAAAAAATTAAGCAGTTAAGAAAAAAAAACATTTGACATAAAATTATTTCCATCCGTGAACAGTTTCTCGACAAGCTCTCTGCACACTTCATTAAGTGTCATTCAGTTTCTGAATTTAAGATTAATGTGCATCCATTCATTAAACTGGGTCTCAATATAAATGCTAACGCCCAGCTGCATTTGTAAGGCTATTGGTCCTTGTGCATACTATCACTGATTCTAGTCTTCATGTGAATGAAATCACCCTGCTGAGAACGCTTAGGACAGAGCGCCGCCCAACCCCACCGCTCGAGTGGAATTCGTGGCCGAGACTAATAAACGCTGGCAGCGTTTCTAAAGAACCAGGCCAAAATCTAGGCAGCGTTCATTCATGAAAATGCCAGAAGTGACGCAAGGCTCCTCTTACAAGGCCAGTTCTGGAGATGGCTTATCAATAGAGTGTAGTGTACTTTAGAGTAAATGAGTTCAACCCCAAGGCTGGCTGGGAGATTGCTGACTGTGGTGTATTAAAGGAGAGACAGCTACCATGTCTGAAAGATGGGAGAACAATAGTCACATTAGCAAGCCAGGTCAAATGCTTGAGCCCTTCATTGACGACACCATGAAGCAGGAGGGCACAAAGGGGCCATTTGTCTTGCTTAGGTTTGGCAGGTCAGGACAAAGCACTATGGTAATGTAGAAAATCTTGGCCAGAATGATTGAGTGCAAAACAAGCTAATCCTAGAGAGGAAGTGTCTTACTGGGATTGGTCATTCCCAGTGGGGAAAAGTGTTTTTCCCCTAAATCACCAACATCCTGGTGCATGGCTGCAGCTTACGTGACTCCATTTACGCTGTATTGTTTTGAAAAGTATATGGATATCTGGCTGTCAACCCTATATGTAAACCTTCCCCAAACTTAAAAAAATTATAATAAAAGACATTTGATTGCCTAATACATGCTGAAACATGGCATTTTCTCTAAGATCCCTGAACATGTTCTAACATGACAATGCCCTGAGCACAAAATGAGGTCCATAAAGTGGAAATGCAAGAACACAAATGTCGTGCGCAAACCCTGTAATCATTCCCACTGAACACCGTTGGCATCAAGCAGAAAAATCCTCCTCATAAACCAGAGGCTGTTCTTGCAGCAAGGGGGCAGGGGGGATGACATGTGTCCACATACTTTTGGCCATATTGTATAAGTAGTCCAATATCTAGTCATTGCCTTGGACAAACTCTTTCCAAATGGATCCAAATGCCACCTCGTGTCACACAATTGCTTTGTTTAATTATTTTTTCATAAGGCTTTTCAATATGCTTTAGACAGAGGCACAGGATTAATAAAACACCCATTCGCATAGGTTTAAATCACTGCTGTCAATCCTTGGTCTCGTGTTAGCACAAATATTGCTGTCTAGCATTTCTTATGAGGGTTACAAACTATCCTCAGGGATACAGATTTTTTACACATATAGTATATTTTATTTTTTTTGCTCAAGCAAATGACTTAATAGATCTGCTTTAGGGTGTTGAGCTTTGTGTGATAATAATTATGTTCATAAAAAACCTGTTTTGTTAAGTGTAATTACGTTCAATATGTTTTTACCTCCTATTGTTTTTTTAAATAACCTCTTCAGTTATGTTAAATCAGTTAAATATCTTTTCATATTTGTTTGACAGATGGAAAGGAGAGAATGTGGCCACCACTGAGGTTTCTGAAGTGTTGGGCTGTTTGGAATTCCTGCAGGATGTAAACGTCTACGGCGTCACTGTGCCAGGTTAATTCAAGTTCTCTTTGAGCTTATTTGACTATTCATGTTCCTCTAAGGTTTAAACAAGCATACATGTTATATATGTATGCTTAGATTTTTTTAACAGTCTACAAAATAATTGGGTTTATTTCAATTCAATCTCCATTCAAATTTTCATTAATCATCATATGATTTTATTTCTTTATTTGTTGGTTTTTGGGGGCTTTGGATGTTTTTTATTATTGTGGGGTTACACCCCATCATCACCTGTAAGTTACACCTACCGTACCAGTAAAAAGTTTTATTTATTTTCTACATTTTAGAACAATACCAGATTTTTTTTTCAAAACTATGAAATAACACATAGGGTTTAGGTTATCAAGTAACAACAAGAGTTAGTTGATTATTTGAGACATGAAGGTCAGCTGTTCTGGAAAAGTTCTTGCAAGAGCAGTATTGTCAAGTGCATTTGCAAAACCCATCAAGCAGCATGATGAAACTGGCTCTCATGAAGACCTTCCCAGGAAAAGCAAGACCAAAACTGAGCTCTGCTGCAGAGGAGAAGTTCACTTAGAGTTACCAGCCTCAAACATCACCAATTAACAAACAGCACCACGGATTAGATGCATTATGAGGCTTTAAAGAGCATAAGTAGCGCAGACACATCTCCATATGACCTATTCGAAGGAGATTGTTGCGTTTTTTTTTTTTTTTTAAGAATTAGAAAAAAATTTAGATATGAATCGAGAAGGACCATGGAATTAGAAGACGTGTCCAAACTTTTGACTGGTCGTGTACCTGTACAGCATTTTTAACAACAGAAACTGTCACAAAATGAAAATGACAGAAATCCAGATGGAGACTTGGATCTCTAACAAAGCAAGCCATGGGTGACAGTGGCAGGGAAAAACTCTGATGACGTGAGAATAACCAGACTCTTCTACATAGTGTGCTGAAACGGAAATATTGTGAATAGGAGAAGTGGATCAGAACAGAAGGAGAACTTGGGTACAAATCTGCAATATCCAGATGAAATGATCCACTAAGGCCAAGGAAAGCCTTTAGCATAAACTTTTTTTGTGTTTTGTTTTGTTTCTTTACTTTTTTTTCTTTTGGGGTTTTATTGTGGGACCAACCACATGGGCATCTTATTTCAATTAAATGACACATTGTTATTCACGCTCAAATAATCCAATAACAAAAAGCATGTGTATAAGGGTAGACAGAGAAATAGTGGGTTTTTTTTGTTTGTTTGTTTTTGGTACTTGTTGGTACTTGATAATTTTTGTTCTCAAATTCTAATCTAGAGGGAAAAAATGGGAAAAACATGCAGCATGTTGTATTAATCTACATGAATAATCTTTGTACATACTCAGGCTACGAGGGACGAGCAGGGATGGCAGCTGTTGTCTTAAAGGAAGGCCATGACTTAGATGGAGAGAGCCTTTACAAGCATTTGGTACAAAACCTTCCGGCATATGCCTGGCCTTGGTTTTTAAGAGTCCAGGTATGAGAATGCTAGATCACTTCTAATAAACAAAGTTTGTGTAAAAAGCAATTACCTTTTTACACTAGGTACACTATAACTGTCAGTTATCATATTGCATGGTTTATTATTGCAAACTATGTCTTCAACATTTGTCCTCAAAATTTTCATTATAAAAATGTTTACTTTGTTGTTACTATAGCCAGTCTTTATTATGTCAGGGTTTTTAATTGAGAGAAGACATCTGTTTCAGGACTGCATTCCTTTTTTATCCACAGACTTTCTTGGACGTGACGGAGACCTTTAAGCAGCAAAAGAAAAAGCTCGTGGATGACGGCTTCTGTCCTAAGGCTGTCCAAGCTCCTCTCTACTTCCTGGATAACTCCAAGAAAACATACATTCCCCTCTCTCAGAGTGTGTACGATGACATTGTTTCAGGCAAAATTCGACTCTGAGCCTGTCCTTTACTGACAAGTGAAGAAATGTGCGTCTGAGTTTGAATTGATCCATAATACAGCACATTCATGATTATGTTATTGTTTTTGCAGGGATTAATGTTCAGGGTTTGTGTATGTTTAAAAAATATATATTTTTCAACTTGGACCATGGAAGAAAACACTGGAGATTTCTCAAAAGCATTGTCACTTTTTTAAAAGTACTATTGCATTTCGGGTTAAATGTTGGAATGTTCTACATGTGCAAGCTCATAAGTAAGTTCTGCACCATGTCTTGCTTGTTTCCGCCTGTTGACATTTTCAACAAACAAAAAAAATCAAAGATTCTATTGATGTGTTTGAACATTGCCAGTGTGCAGGTGAGTTTTGGAGAGAAAAGTTGGAACTTTCTGTGTATAAATATATTTTTTTATTTTTTTCATTAGATTTTTAAAGAAAAACTTTTGTCAGGAATGACCTTTTTTACTTTTTTTCATGTTAGCATAATTAACAACACAGCTAATGATATTTTACATAGCTAACTTATTAAATATGTACTGTACGTATGCTATGCTGGAGTTATAACTAACTTTATTGCTATAGTATTTGTATAGTATTTGTAATGCCATGTAAGTTCTTTAGTAAGAATGATGTGTTTTTATTTTTGTCTTTATTTCTAAAACTGAAAAGGTTTTCTTTAATTATTTGAGTAAAATTTAAAACCAGATCAGCCGTTCCCAAATTGCCAGTAGTGTATGCCCTGTAATGGATTGACACATTGTCCTGTTCTATCCCGCCTCATGCCCTAAGTCTCCAGGGATAGGCTCCAGGCCCTCACAAGATGGGTGTTACAGAAGAGGAATGAATGAAAAAGTATTATTAATAGTGTGGCACAGTGGTGTAGTGTTCAGAAATGTGACCTTGCACGTCCAGGGTTATGAAAAAAAAATGTTAACAATGCACAAAAATAGGTTACAATTATTGCTGTCTCTGGATTTAGTACTTTTTTGCAACCTGCAGTTGCCTCCTGCGAGAGGTCCCATGATCTGACAGAGTTCCATGATTCTGGTGCTGTGAATCCACTGATTGGACAGAAGTTCCTAACTGGGCATGGTTCTATGCACTGATTATTAAAAATAACATTCCACCACTAGAGGTCAGCAGAGATGTACTGATTTTATTTAAATATCATGTTAAATAGCCATGCAGGTTCAAGCATTAAACTACAGTATCTATTGTTTATATAGTCTGCCTGTTCATATATTCCGCCTGTTGCCAAGAATAGAATGACCACTAAATACTTAGCACTGTCTTAGCAAACAGGATGCAGCTTAACTGTTAACAACATAATGCTGTAGGGCATCAGTGTGTGTGCAATGACAGATTAGGAAATTACATATTAGTCTCTGGAACACAAAACACTATTTAGATATCTCCTAGTTTTTCTTGTGTCTTTTTTAAGCTATGAATGTAAAAGCAGTGTCTAGTTTAGGTTTACAAAAAGAGTAGCGTAAACATTTAATGCTTAGTTACAACAGGGCCAGAGATTATAATCTACATCTCCAATAAACAACTCCAGTAAAAGAGCATCAGGCTGTCCGGCTACATTAAAACCATCAAAGAAAAAAGATCACCACCAGGACAAGCATGACCAAATACTGATTGACTAATAGCTGCGTACTGGTATGTGCCACAGAGGTGGTTGTACTCTTACACCTTTGGTACTTTCCTTGTACCTAAAAAGCTGAACATACTGTAGTGTCTAAATATAGTTATGGTCCATTTATTTACCCCAAATCATTTTAACGATACACTATATTATATGTATATTGCATATTACCTACGGAGTTGGAGGTTTGAATCTTGGTTCTATTTTATGTACAGTCCAAATACATGTTGACTGGTGTTTCAAAAAGTTTATGACTGGGTGTGTGAATGTGTGTATGCTCGTGTCCTGTGGTGCATAGTCCCTCCTTCCAGTGTGTACCCCTTCTTGTGCCCTAAGTTCCATGACGTATATGTTGTGCTATGAATGTATCAGCCATGGCAGCTACTGTATACTACACAAATAACATCTGGTGCATTCTTGTTTTAAATGTTAGTGTCTCCCTAAAGATTCATACTTATAATTAATCATTTACTTTAAATAATTTGCAAATACAGTATATTATGGCATATATTTGCTGTGGTGGAGCTGTTTTAATACGCTTATGCAAAGTCACATTTATTTCTGTCCATTAATTATATGAATTTATTTGCAAGAGCTTGTATTGATGATGGGAGAATCAGGCCACTGCATAAAGTAAATCCCAATCCCACTGCAGCACATCCCAAAGATTCTCAAAGGTCTGGATTGGTGGTCAATTCATGTGTGAAAATGTCTCATTCTCCCAGAACCACTCATTCAGGAGCCATTGTCACATTTGAAAAGGCACATGCCATCAGTGAAGAAAAAAACATTGATGGGAAAACATGGTTATTTAGAATATTCAGGTCATGAGCTGACTTCAACAGAAGCATGTCATGGTGTATTTTCACTGCTGGATGGTATTATAAGGTGATTTGAGGGTGAATACCCCAGAGAAAGCTAGGATTGAATGGGTGCATTGAATTGAGTTCACAAATTAATATCCAATGATGCATTAGATATGAGACAAATTCTTTAGATGCTCTCTCTCTCTCTCTCTCTCTCCTGCTCGCGCCGACCTGTGGTTCGTGCTGCACGCAGACACCAAAACGCGCGCCAGAATCCCAGGAGGAGCGCGAGACAGCTGCTGCGCGCTCACGAGCTCAACGCTAACGGCTGAAACAAACGCACTGACTGTCTTCAAACTTTCTCCATCATTTACAAAATATTTCTAGGATGTGTGTTCGGGATAGTTTCTTACTTCGAAGGAGTTACTGAAGAGGAGGGTAAACTTTTTTTTTTGTAGCTGCCATGACTAAAGCCTAGATGCTGTCTGTTTTTTTTTTAAGACGAGGATTATTTATTGGGTCTCACTGAAAGTGCGCAGAAGAGCCCTCTCTCTCCTTATATATATATATAAAGGATTTTTATAATGTGGTCTAAGAGGAATTGGAGATGTTTGGCTTGGTGTCTGGCTCTGCTGGGGGCTCTGGTGGGGAATTTAGCCGGAGAGGTGCCCGGGAGAAGCCAGTTTCAGGTGGAGCGCAGCGCACAAGCCGCCGAGAGCCGAGTGAGGAGACGCGGCAAGCAGGAGTCCCTGACAGGGTGAGTGGCTTCATAGCGACCGCTGAAGTCAGTGGCCGCAACAAGCACTGTTACTATAGCAACACCAGGTGTTTTTATAATTAAAGTGTGTCCTCAAAAAAAAAAAAAAAAAAAAAAAGATTTAACAGTTACCTTCATTTAAATTACTTAATGTAGCCTAACTTTAAAACAACAACAACAACAACAACAAAACTATTTAAGGTATCCTATATTATTGTGCACAGAGTCGAATTGTGCACAGTGTCTTGGAGACTTAAGGCACAAGTACTGTACCATTTTTACCGAGTGTTCTTAGGCAGGTGGCAAGGTGGCTTAATGGACCTTAATGGCCACTGTGGCCTTGGATCTCCAGGGGTGAGGGTTCGATTTCTACCTCAGATTTATGTGCATTGAGGTTGCATGTGCTTGGTGAGTTTCCTCTGGGTATTCTGGTTTCCTCCAGCAGTCCAAAGACATGCAGATTAGGTTAATTGGCATTCCCAAATGGCCCAGCGTGTGTGTGGGTGTGTAAGTGTGTGTATCTGTGCCCTGCAGATACTGTACACTCTCGTGCCCTAAGCCTCCTGGAATAGACTCCAGGACTCCTGTGACCCTTTACACAACATAAGCAACATATACAAGATGAATAAATGAAATCCAATTTAGTATGCTATCCTTTTCTTTTGTAATGAGTTTAAATAATGATTAGCCTTATTATAGACACACTTTGAATTTCTTCTTAATAAGATTCCTGTAAGGATGGACTCCTTCAAGTTTACAAATATCTATTTTTTAATAATGACATATAATATATATTAAAACACGACAGAATATTTCCTTATAATAAAATCAAATAAAATTTCCTTTGTATAACATCATATTCTGTAGTGTTTTACTACAGTAGTTTGATTTTAAAAGTTTGGATTTTGTATTTATTATTAAATGACATCATTCATTTTAACTATTTACTATATATGAAGGACATACTGGGATTTTTGATTGGTCAGAATAAAACAATTACGTGAGTAAAAACTACCTTTATTAGTTGTCTGTATAATCCCTTGCTACAATAATGCACTTATCCCAGTGCTTCTCTAGTGCTTGGACACCATGAAGGTAGAAAGTTTCAAAGTACGTCAGAGCCATGCTCGGAGAGCCTGCTTCACATCTGAAACACTGGCCTTCTAGGAACTCCTTTAATGGCCCAAACATGAAAATGTACTGACTCTATGGGCAATGTGGCAAAAACTCCCAGCCGAGTTCTTGTAATGTGCAAGTGGTGCTCGTGAATGATTGCATGTACAGGTTGGTGACAAGTTAACTGTCTATTTTCAAGGATCAGGCTTTCCACTTGCTAAATTTTCATGTTGCTGAATGACTGCAATGTGCTCCAAGCCACCCCACCAGAAATGTCATTCAGGGACGTACAGCCTTCTTTAAAATGTTTGCACGTTTCCAATATTTTACAGCGGCAAAGAGTCTCATCAAAGTGTGGTGATTGAAGTTCAATAAAAATCAATTATTATTACACCTTAATTCACCAGAAATGTCAACACCAGTCCCCGGTTGATTTGAACACCCCCGATAGTTACCTTTAATGTTGTAGAACATTTATGAGACAAGTTCAGTATCACAAGGCAAAAAGGAATCCTTGTGAAATGTCCTTTGCCTTGAAGACACTAATGTGGCAGAAACTTTCTAAAACACTAACACTGGAGACTCCTTCTTTAAAGTAAAGGTTAAATAAACATCACCATTTAAGTGACTTTATGTATTTGCCAGATAATGTTTCTTTGTACATAACATTTAATCTGTGATTATATTACACCTTATGACCAATAAGATTCAAGCATTCAACAGGCCTGAGGTGTAAGTGAAGTATTACTAGTTTATAAGTAGTTTTTATAGTTTATAAAAAACTATGAAGCCACAAGCCAAACAGTTACTGTAACACATTAGACCAGAAGCTTAAAAGCTGCCAAAGGTCCAATTTAACTAAGACGGTAAATAGCTGAAGGTGTTTTGTCGTACTGTCTAAACTGATATGGAGTGACATATCACTGCTTCTTCATCCCCTGGAAATGGAGAGGTAGTGAAGAGAAGAAATCTGACTTGAATTTAAGAGCAGTCACGCTATTACCATGATTAGTACTCTAACACATTTGGATTCACTTTGGCTTATTTACTGCAGCAGCTGTGTATACATGGAAATAAACACTCGTCCTTATCGAGGCATTTTTCTTATTTCATCTTCATGTTTTTATTTTTGCATGGTGGGTGACTCAATAAATGGCTTTCATCCAGAGATAATGAGAGGTTGCAGAACTAATTCTTGCAGTCTGGCCATTTGACTTCTCGATATTCAGCAATGTGATGTTGACGTGTCTTACTCAGTTATTTTCACTGTTTGTATTACTGAAGAGAATTGTTTTTAACTGGTTGGTTCATGGTTATCATTGGTCCTTGTTTTTCTTTTTTTCTCCCTTTTTCATATAGACTCTGTTTAAGCTAGATTTAAATGCTATATATTGATTGTGGTAGTTGACCTCAGACAAGATATAAAAATACGAGAAACGCCATCCTAGCGTTTGCCAATCTAACACTTGACTACTAACCATTATATTGAGGCAAGGTCTTAACATTTTTCTGCAGGCCAAATGTGTGTGGATCTCGTTTGCACTCCTATTGCTGTCCAGGCTGGAAGACTTTGCCCGGGGGCAACCAGTGTATAGTGCGTAAGTAATGCACCAGATGTTACACACAATAAACTGTCTCTCAGTTGGTCAGTAGGATAAAAGTACAGATTTCTGCTTGATTAGCTCTGGAGTGAAAGAGTAGCAAAGCACAATTTCTAATAATAATTTAAAGGGAAACAAGAAGAGCCAATGATACAGTACATAGGCTTAATAACAATACTGTATAGAAATCTTTTAGACAGAGACGAATAATTGATTTCTACATTGGTTAGCCACCTACCTATACTTCAATATTAGTACATTTTTTATGATTGTCTAAATGACTGAAATATTAATTATGGATTATTGGAATAGCTACATTCACAAATGGACAGATCAATTAATCATTATTGTCTTATTTGTATCAGTATCAGTATTAGTGTTGTTTATGTTGCTTAAAAATAGTCAAACAACAGTCAGTAATCAGTTCATTAGTGATAATTAGTCATAACCAGATGCACATTTTCCTTTCAGTTTAACTTTTATTTAAATTGTTCTAGCGGCACAATCCAGTCTTTCCCATACCATTTGTGGTGACCTGCCACACAAACATTGACTCCTAATGTTCATTTTCTTTTTTTTATTATTTAAAATGGGTAAAATATTAACTAATTTAGTGCAGAACATTGATTCACTCAGCCCCTCTCTCCACACACAAACAAATAAATAACCCTGCCCCTTCATGTGCACACACATCAGCTGTGTATGTGAAGTGCCCGCGAACACATGACAGGTTCTGCAGTTGTACGGTCAGTTTACTGAAAGAGCATTGGAACAACAGTGATCACTTTTCAGACAGAGCTCTCTCCGTTAAAAAAATAAAGATAGCAGAAGGGAAATCGGATTGTACAGGCCATTAAACAGGCCAAGTCAATCCGGGGGTTCACGAGATGATTCACAGAAACCAACCCCCTCAATTAATTTATTAGCAATCATGTAAGCAGCCTGGCTAGTAAGGATAGCTAAGCTGAAGTTAAAATACAGCTGGGTAGTCGAGGTATCACTACATGCAAAACAAATCATATAGGTTAACATATTTTTAATCTGACAAATTTTAGTGGCAATGAATTAATTAACAATTAATTATTAACATCTCTAATCTGCTTTAGGCATTTTACTGTACATATGGAGTCCTAAAATGACCAAAAACAACAGCATAAAATGCAGTATATTTATCTAATCTAAATCTAAAGGTTCAGTTATTCTAATCTGTTAATGTTTTATTGTATATGAATTGTATAGGCAAACTGTATATCTTCATAAGTTAAATAAATGATCACTGCTCGCAACCAAACATCTGCCCCCTGTATATTCACTGTGTAATATTTTGTATGGAAAATGATTCCTTGAATGCCTTTATTTACCTGTTTATTTTTATATTGTTTTTTCCTGTTTCAGTGTGCTGTTAGCTAATGTACTAACATTTACCCTTTTCTATTTTCGCTACAGCCATATGCCGTAACAGCTGTGGTGAAGGCTACTGTTCCAGACCCAACATGTGCACATGCCCCACTGGTCAAATTGCTACTTCTTGTGCTTCCAAATCACGTAAATCTTCCTAAATCACTTCTTTATGCTGAGTAAACACATGAATTTAGCTTTCGGTCTGAGATGGAAAGTTGTATGATGATTTTTTTTTCTCAAACAACATTATGATCTTGGCAGCAAATGCGTTTGCTTAATGTAACCACGTCCCTTTGGGGTCATAAACTGTCATGGCGTTTTAAGAAGGTGCAGAAAGATTTGTATACAGCATCACCAGCATGGATTTTCCAGAGTTTACACAGTTTCTTTTTCTTTACACTGTTTACAGTTTACTGCATTTGTTTCTTTATGTGCTGCAGCTCAGCAATGTAGCATCAGATGTATGAATGGAGGTGTGTGTGAAGTGGATCACTGCCAGTGTCAGAAGGGTTTTACAGGAAACTACTGTGGGCAACGTGAGTACATTTAAGGAGTCATGAAGTTCATATTGATGTTTTTTTTTTTTTTACATTTGACCATCATATTGCAAATAGGCTAAGCTCTATATCTGAAGTATGGAATAAAGTTTGTGGACACTTGGGCCTCAGACCTGACATGTTTTTTAAATAGTTGACACAAAGTTTGAAGCAGACAATTTTATTGGATGTCTTTGTTTATTGTAGAATTAAAAAATTCTGAGCTAAATTTCTGAAAACTAAGAGACTTAAATGTGTTCCAACATGACAATTCCCTGATTCAAAAAGCAAGGTCTTAGTTTGATTTGAGAGATTTGAATTTGCTTAACCTGACTGAACATCTTCAGGATGAGTTGGAACACCATCTGCCCCCCAGGTCTTTTCACCTGACATCAGGATCTGATCTCACTAATGCCCTTGTGGCTGAATTCCAAAACCTAGTGCAAAGCCTTTCCAGAAGTGTAGAGGTTATAAACTTCTGGAGTTTTATTGTCATTGACAGTTAAAGAGTTTGTAGAAATAGTTACATGGTTAAAGCTAAAATAAGCTGATCAGTTTCAATGTAATCTTAATGTAATATTATTCATTCAGGTTAAAAGCCACAGTTTGAAGCATGTAGTACGCTGTCAAAACTTGCGGTTTATAAACTGCTCATAACTTCGCTTATACTAAGCATTTTAATTTCTTTTATGGCACAGATTTAACTTCAGGCTTTTACCTAAGGACTGGCAAAGAGTTATTAAATTGTGTCCTGCCTTTTTTTGCGTGATGCTTTGACAAATCTGGCTGGACACATGTACATACAGACAGAAAATTTCTGGGACTGGTTTCAGGTCCTCCAATGCATGAAATGTAAATATATCATTGAAAGAGCAAAGTCTGACCAATGTACAGACAAAACCTTTTTTTTTATTCATATAGATGTGGCTCCGTTAAATGATTTGATCTGAAATGTATTGAAATAAAGTGCTTAATGTATACTGTAGGAGGACCAGCAAAACTGCCATTTGGTTAGAAAAATAATGTAGCTGTTTGTGGCCTTTGTCGTTTTTCTTTTAATAAATTCCCTTTTTATTTAGGATAATATGGCCTGATGGCCGGTGTTCCGCCTGGCGCGGTCATAAAGGATCAATGGATGGCTTGAACTCTTGCTTTAATAGCGTGTGAGATGTAAATGTGCTTAATAGCACACATTCAGAGCATGCTAGTGTTACTTGTATTTCTATAAAGGTAGAAAAATAAACAGAACTGGTATAAATAAGATTGAAAAAATTGGGTCAGATTTTATTGAAAAAAAATCTTGAGTTTAAGGGTCTGTGCTTCCAAACCTGTTAATGTAAAAAAAAACAGTTGAATCTTTGTTGACTTTTGCTTATGAAGTGGCTTTCGGTTGATTTTTAAAGGTTAACCAATTTGATATGCACTTCTCCCCCCTAAATTTTCTTATTCTAATCAATAAATAATGGTTGCTTTCAGTTATTATGTTGGTAATTTTTACCTGACATGGAAAATAAATTAAAATTAAGTTGTCTCTTTTTACCACTTCTGTAATAGCCTGACCTTAATATGCAAGTCACTATGTCACTATGTGAAGGGTTTCTACACACAAAGATAGACACACATGCAAAACATTTTAGAACATGTATACAGAGTTAATAATATCACTTCTTTTCTGCTTTATAGACCTGTAAATGTTTTAAATAAACAGAATGTTGACTGCAGCTGTTTTGAACCTCACCCTGACCAGCTGCTACAACATTCCTAGGTTAACCCGATAGAAAAAGTCATTTAAACGTGTACGTATTATAATGCCCCTGTGGTTGTGTTTCCAGCGGTGTGTGAAAAGAAGTGCCAGAATGGAGGGCGTTGCATTGGGCCAAACCGCTGTGCATGTGTGTATGGATTCACAGGTCCACAGTGTGAAAGAGGTAAGCCTGAAATTCATGTTCTTCTGCTCTTTCCCTGTTAATCTGGTTTACTAAACTCTCCTGTACTGTGTACTGTACAAGATGCTGCCTAGAACTGATGAAGAGAGAGAGAATGGTTACCTGGGAACAATACACAAATTCATTCCTTTGTTTTTTTTTTCCATAAATATACACTCTTTCACCAGAAATGTTTGGATAGTGAGATTCTTTCTATTCTCTTTTAATATGGTATTTAAGTACTGGTTCTTTTTCTGCTGGTTATGTCAGAACGAAGAATCCCAGCAGGAAGCTACCACTGGATGATCGTTTTAATTTAGTTCTAATGACGTTGCATTGATGTCCATTGTTGGGACATAATGAGAAGATTATATTGAGATAATGTTGAATGAATGATCCAAACACAACGTTGCAAATAAAACCTTAAAAACAACAACATTTTAATCTTTATTTGGAGCATTTATGCTCATTAACATCCATTCACACAACATCCAACCACATCCATGGTTACTTACTGTAATGTCCCGTCACATCAATTGTGACAGACACAAAAACTTCCCACATGCAGCATGTGTAGATTATGTCAATCATATATTAAGTTCTATACACACAAGAGGCAAATTTCCCAGGTGATTTTTTTGATTGATGAGTTAGAAGTATAGTCAATAGAATCAGCACAAGGCCATGATCACTTGATGTGGAATCCATTTTTGGAGCATGGCTTTTTAGAAAGTGTACTCACATATTCATGTTACATTTTATGTGAATATTTGTGGTGTGTTTCTTTTGCTTTTTCGTACCCTTCATTCGTGTTGTTCCAGGTGTGTAAAGACCATTAGATTTTCCCTTGAAAATATCTTAGCTCCCATATTATTGTACAATGGTTCAAACTGCATCATGCCTGCTCTCAAGAACATATCTCAGACAGATTGGTACAGATACAGCTCAGTTGTAAATTAAATTAAATGATGCTTAATATTTGCTGTATTCTCCGTCCGTGATAGTTTTCTAGGCTTATACAACAGCTTCTTTCAGTTGTAGGTTTTTTTTTTTTTTTTTTTGGTGGTTTTATGAAATTAGTCTTTGGACTAACACAGTTGGACTAAGGTCTGTTGACTAAGGTCTTAGCACATCTAAAAACTTGTTTTTGCTCATTGTCTTGCTGCGTAATGAAGTTCCTCATAATATATTTGGTAGACATCAGAATTTATTATGTTGCTGTCATGATGAGGTACATTATTAAACATGATTAATGACTGAATGATAATAATAGAAGCAACCATTTCGAGCCAGACCATGACACTACGTCCAGTGTGCTTGTCCGATGAGCTTGTGTGTTTTGGATCATGAGCAGATAATTTCTTTTTCCATACTTTGGGCTTTTCATTAGCTGAGTAGAGGTTAATCTCAGTTCCAGAACTTTTGTGGCTCATCTCTGTATTTCTTTGCCGTTTTAAATCTAAACTTCCAGGTTTTACTGCTAATGATCTTGTGGTATGGCCTCTATATTTCTGCTTTTGAAGTTGTTGGATCATGATACCTTCACAACTGTCTTGTGGACGTTGTTGGCACTGACTGTTTTTGGCTTTTCATTTAAAGCTCTCACAATGTTACAGTCATCATCTACTGAAGTTTCTGATGTTTGTTTTTTTTGGATATTACAAATTTCCATTTTGACAGATCAATTTTCCCTCTCTGATCAATTTCCCCTCTTTTCCCAGTTTCGAAACAGTTACCTTTTTCCATAGACGGTTCTTCATATTGGTTTATTCTTAATAATAATAATAATAATAATAATAATAATAATAATAGTAATAACTGCCCCCACCAAAACAGTCTTTATATGATAAACCTAGGGCTCAGCTAAAAGGTAAGCATTCATAGAGCTTAAGTGTTTACACAATCACCCTAACAGGGCACAACTTGGCAGCAAGATACACTTGATCACCTGAAAAATGTGTTTAAGCTAAATGTGCCAGTTATAAGTTGTTTAAAAGAGTTATAGGTAAATATAACAAATGTAATGCCTGGTAGTGCAGGATTTGAATTTGCAGCCGTCTGAATAAAGAGTTTAAACTCCGGCACCATTAAGCTGCCACAGCTGGGCCCTGTTGTTGTATAAATACACTGTAAACCCGAATAAGTTGGCAAAATTCATAAAAATTTGAGGTAATCAGTTACATAAATTTTTTAAAGTAATGATGTTTCCAAAGATTTTTCTGAACTATAAATTTTTGAGTTTATTGAATTTGTTGCAAATCAAACAAATTGTTGTTCCTGTCGCCACAGCAGACAATCCGGTCTGCACACAAGCTTGACACAGGTTTTACACCCGATGCCCTTCCTGACGCAACTCTCCCATTTTATCTGGGCTTGGGATTTTATCAGTTGTTGGGAATCAAACCTAGGCCTTTCACATGGCAGGCGAAACACCTACCACTGACCTCCAGTGCCCTATTGCCCTGATGATGTTAGACACAAACGTTAGGCTCAAAGATTTCGGTGGAACTTTAAGGTGACACTTACTTAAATACCTACAATTACTTAAAATATCGAATTTGTTCAGCTATCTTGAAAAGTGTCATTTCTAAACTCAAAAAGTTCTAAATATTCATTAAGGTCTATTAGTTTGAACTAACTGTAGTTATTTAAGTTAACAGTACTTAATATGTTTAACTACTTTGAGCATTAGGGTTTACAGTGTAAAATAAATATAAATTGCTCTGGAAAAGAGTGGCTGTTTAATGCCATAAGTGTAAATGTCATGCTACCTACAGACAAAATACTATAGTTAATTATATTAATTACAGTACATTAAACTGTATATTTACTATAATAATGATTACATGCTATAATAAACTGTAATATTTATTTTAGTGTATTATAATATTTTTACTATATTTTACTAGAGAAATTGTATTACAGTAAGGATCAAAAACATTATATT
Organism: Clarias macrocephalus; assembly: GCA_011419295.1. Lineage (NCBI taxonomy): Eukaryota > Metazoa > Chordata > Actinopteri > Siluriformes > Clariidae > Clarias > Clarias macrocephalus. The sequence continues at coordinate 22,768 of JAAGKR010004825.1, read as the reverse complement.
ATTTACTGTAGGATTTTTTTCTTATACATGAAATTCTGATCTACTGTCTTTTATAATTTTTTTTTCTGAAATACAATTGTTTCAGTGCACAGCAAAAGCAAAAGACTTGACCTTGTTGTTCCAATATTTTTGGAGAAGACTGTGTCTCCTCTAGGGACACATGTCTAGATTATTAAATTATGTCTAGATTCTTAGATTACTACCTGTTAAAAAACAATGTAATTAATTTATGTAATTGTTTTTAATTGACTTAGTTATATGTTGGATGTCTCACAAGTGTTGTCAAGCAGTGTACCAGGTCTATTTGTGAAAAAAAATATTTATGTTTGTCAGTTCTCGTGTGTAAGTATGTCTGGAAAAGACATCAGAAGTGTGGGATGAGTAAGAGCAGATGTTGGTGAGCTTAGCGGTGTTGAATTTTACAGTTCAGGGTGTTGGTGGGAAAACCAGAATCCTGGTTCTTCTCAGAGCTCTGCAGTGGCTCTCTCTGACAGGTAAAACATCAAATGTAAAGCATCAAAACCACCAATGACCAGTATTAATAACTGAAATGTCAGTCCTGTCCAGGCAAGTCTGTTACCTATGTGTATGTGTAGAGGATGTCTGTTTTTGGAGCAGATAATGAGTGTCTTTGGCTGGCAGGTTTAAAGGAAGGGGAAAAGTTGCACAGGGCTTCTGACCACTTCTAAAGTCTGTCATCAAAGCCCCTATAATCAGAGATGCAGGAATGCTTTTCAAGTCACTCACTGATTTGAACACTTGGCTACAATCACTGGTGTTTTTTCCTCTTCACGACACTCAAACATTGTGAGTGTTAGAAAGTTTGTGGGAGGGAAATAAAGGACAGCTGTCTGTGTGTGGTTGGGGAAATGTGAAAGAAGTTAAAACAGGAAAATCAAGCCTTTTTTTTAATTATTAATCACTACTTATACTTTTTCTATGGATTTTATTATGGTCTTACAGAAATTAATTTAATGTATTTTATGTACATACTTGGATCTCAAAAAATAGAATATAATTTAAAGTAAAAAAAAATGTTATAAAAAAATCCCATAGATTCATTACATGTAAAGTGATATACTTCAAGCCTTTTTATTTGATGATTATGGCTTATGGATCATTAAAGTAAATAAATATTAAAATATATTATCTTAAAATAATATCATATTTTATTCTGAGTTTGAGTAAATTATTATTCATAGAGTACAGATACTATTTATCTCTTAGTTTAGTTCAGTACATGCAACCACAATCATTGGGAAGACTTCTGACTTGATAGTTGTCCAGATGACAGTCATCAACACCCTCCATAAGGAGAGCAAGCCATAGAAGGTTATTGCTGAAAGGGCTGGCTCTTTGCAGAGCGCTGTAATAAAACATGCTCTTGGACAGTTGACTGGAAAGAAAAAAGTGTGGTAGGAAAAGGTGCACAAGCAACAGAAATGACCGCAGCCTTAAGAAGCTTGTTAAGCAAATCTGTTTGAAGAATTTGGAAGAGCTTCACATGGAGCGGATTGAGGCTGGAGTCAGTTCATCAAGAGCCACCACACACATCATAGTATAAAGCCACTCCTGAACCAGAGGCAATGCCAGAAGTGTCTTACCTGGGCTAAGTAGGAAGACATTGCGTTTGGAAATCAAGGTACTAGAGTCTGGAGGAAGAGAGGAGAGGAAAAGAGTCTAAGTCAGTCAGTGATGATTTGGGGTGGCGTGTCTTCTGCAGATGTTGGTCCATTGTGTTTTATCAAGCCAACACAGCCATATACCAGGAGATTTTAGGGCACTTTATGTTTCCGTCTGCAGATAAGCTATACAGAGATGCTGATTTTCTTTCCCAGCTGAACTTAGCACTTGCCCACAGTGTCACAACTACCACTAACTGGTATGCTGACCATAATATTACTGTGCTTGATTAGCCAGTCAACACACGGAGAATATATTGGGTATTGTCAAGAGATGAGAAAAACCTGACCTACTAATACAGGCAAGCTGAAGACTGATATCAAAGCAATCTGGTCTTCATTAATGCCTCAGTAGTGTCACATCGCCTCCATGCCATACTGCATTGTTGCAGTAATTAGTTTTAGGAACCCCAACCAAGTATGAGTGCATAAATGAATGTAATGCTTCAGAATTTCTGTATTGGGAATCTTTTTTTGATTGATAATAGGAACTGTTCAAATATTTTGAGATCCTGGCTTTTTTATTTTCATCCTCTGTATGCCATGAACATTGAAACTACAGTATAACAACACAAGCCAGCAAATATTTAATTATACATATAATAGAATAAATGACATTCGCTTAAAAAAAATAATAAAATAAAAAAATCTTTCCATGATATTTACATTTTTTGACATGTTCTGTATATATAAGCTGTATTTTGGGAATGTATTTTTTTATTTAATCTGAATGTACTTTAATTCAAGTGACAAAATTTTTTTGGCACAGAACTTTAATCGCCATTTACGTTATTTTACTGAGCGGATTAAGGGTTATTGGATGTATCCTTGGTTTTATAGCTTTATAAAGCAATGTAAAAGCCAAGATATTAGCCTCAGTATGCTGCAATTACATGTTCTAAAAAATAAAAGGGAAACAGAAAAGGAAAGACATAAACTTGTGGTAAAACTCCAAAAGGTAGGTGTGAATTTAAGTTCACACTTAAATAACTAATAAAAAATAAAAAAAGTGGACCCTGATGCAAAATGAGCTGGAAAATGGCTATAAACAGTAAGCTTGAAACATTTAATCCAGTCATTCATTATCTATCCCAATTGTCCTGTGTAGGGGAGGTTGGAACTTAGTGCACAAGGGAGGGTCTCCCCAGGATAATGGGGTGCCAACCTATCGCAGGGCACAAGCACACACACACTCACACACCCAATCATACGCTATGATCAATTTGAAAGATTGTCTTGGAGTTGACTTGAAAATGCCAATTACATGCCTGTACATGTCTTTGGATTGTTGGAGGAAACTGGAATACGTGAAGGAAACCCATCAAGCACGGTCAGAACATAAAACTCCCAAACCTGTAATAACAAAATAATAATTCTTCATGCCTATAATTTATTTCCATTACTTAGTAGTGAATCTAATGCATATACTGCATAGCTACTAAGTCTTATTAAGCAGAAAAAGTGTTTCTGGCAGCTGCGACTCTTTCTGAGTGACTTCCTGTCTTGGTTTCTAAGCTTTTCTGTAAATGTTTATAAAACAGTTTAAAAGTGGTCTCATAGTGGCAGTGCCTGGACTGTTGAATTATCCCAGAGCAGCTGTATGTCCCCTTACATGTCATCTGTAAATGTGAATACAAGCAGATGAGAAAGAGCTTAGAGAATACTGTATGTTGTTTACGCTGGCTCTTGGAGCTGGAACCCAGAAAGTAACAGTGATGGATGTTAAAGAAACACTGCATGTTAACACTGGACACAGTCTACACTCTTTGTACTTTATGTACTTTAAATTATGTACTGGTAAAGTTATTGGGTACAACAAGTGTTAATTAAATCAACTTATCTAACAGTTTAAATTGTGTTAGTGATGAAGCAATGTAAACTCTAAACATTTTCTCAACTACGGTGAGTAAGTTTTACCCAGCAGACGTTTCTCAAACTTTTATAAGTAGGTTCAGCAGGCTCCTAGGTTCTGAATGTTTGCTACATGCTTAGGGAAACAATTTGGTTGCAAAAAATTCCATTGTTTTGTTTTTATTTGGTCTTTTATATCTTCAGATTATCTTAATAATTATAAAAACCAATCGACTCTTTTCTACAGATTACCGAACAGGTCCATGCTTCTCTCAGGTTGTCAACAAGATGTGCCAGAGCCAGGTGAGTGGCATTGTGTGCACCAAGACACTATGCTGTGCCACCGTTGGCCGAGCCTGGGGTCACCCGTGTGAAGAGTGTCCTGCTCAACCACAGCCCTGCCGCAGAGGTTTCATCCCCAATATACGGACTGGAGCGTGCCAAGGTCAGCACCTATCTCACAGCTATCATTTACCATTCAAATGATATAGTCTAGTCTATACACTTTAATGTTCTATACTTCATTTTCCATTTACAGTTGACCCCAGCAAAGTTGCGGTTCAGAGTTTGCGGCCTCAGTTCGCAGCTTTTTCCTCAGAACCTAACTAATAATTGTTCGTGGAAACCCCTGCTTACGCAGAATCCACAAATATCCTCAGAATTTTTTTGGCTTTTTTTGTGGAAATATATACCTTTTTATGCTTTTTAACACTAAACTATTAATAATATAATTTACTAATTTTGTAACAAATATGAACATAAATTCAGCTGAATTTCCATGTAAAATATAATACTGTATACATTCTTTGGTACTGTAAAAAAACACAAAGCAACCATAAAGGAAAACGTGGCTTGAAATTATTACTGTATTTATCAAACTTATACCAAAGAAAATGACAGCGCATACCAAAGAAAAAAGCGCTTGCGTGAGTTACATATAGGGGTTACATCAGGATTTTAAATTCTAACACTGCGGGGGAACATACAGACGTACAGTACTGTACAGTACACGGGTTTACCTGTACATTCTTTTTTTTTTTTAATAACATATACTGTATGTATTAATCTGAGTTTAAAATGAAACGGAAGGGTTTGGGGAGTTTATTCGGGGGCATATTTAGGGTTTAAACTGTAAATATGAATTTATAGGCATTTTTTTGACCACATGCAAAAGATTTTCACAATTCGTGGGTGCTTTAGGAAACGACAATACAGGAACGTAACTGTATCCTACTGTTATTTTTATTCTGATCTCATGGTTATAGATTGTGAAAATCAATTGTGGCAATGAAAAGATACTTTCATTCAGTTATTCAGTCATTTATTCACTCATCTTCAGCAGCCACTTTACAGTATCTTGGCCAATGTTGATTCTATGTTGGAAATGTGGTGCATCTCATTCTATTTCAAATCATCCTGTCCACACACACACACACTCAGACTTTTGCACATTAATGTATATATAGATGAATTTGCAGCTAAATATTTTTTTGAGATTATCAAAGAACATCTACATCAACATGTGAGGTTTTGTGTAACTAAATACAGACAGCAAAAGATCACATACAGGAGCTATAAGGCAACACGACTCACCTGTGAGACACCCTGCCACTCTAGGTTAGACAAAACAGCTAGCATATAATTTTTTTATGGATGCAATGGAAACGTCTTTAACATGAATTGTATGGACAACACTCTATGCATTCTGATGGAAACAGTATGTTAGAGTGAACTGTCATGATATGTACTGTATAATGTACATGGACTCAAAATATTACTGTTCAACCCCAAATCTTTGAGAGAGGTGGAATTCGTGTGGGGCAGTCTGCACCCGAAGCAGAAGCACAGGCCAGGCTTTGTGACTCCCATGTGATTGTGCACAACTGGGGAGGCAGCATGTTGGAGCAAGGTTTATGTTTCCGTCTGATCTTTTGTCACGCCGGAATGAAGAGGCAGTATTCACAGCAGTCCCCCCACACACAGCACCTGATACAGAACAATCGCTCGGTTTGTCTAATATCTGCCTTCAGAGTGTCAGAGTGCCTTCGTGCTGGAACCAGAAGGAAACCAACTTTTTTTGACATTGTCAGTTTTGCATCTGTGGTTGTCATGCTTCTAATGATCGCCTCCAAAGAAAAGCCTGGAACTTTGATACCCCCCATATACATCTTGGCCTGGGTTTCAAAGTGGATGCTCTGCATACTGTAACAATTTAGCGTATGCTCTACTGCATCCACTGAGATGCTTTTTTCCTTTGCCAAGTCTCAACACCAGCACTGGCACCACAGGCCCATCTGGAATAACTTTGTATGACCTACATCACATTCAAAATGGTTAAGAACATGCTACAAACAGCAAAGGCGTTTCAGGCATGTTATACTGTATCTGTTTATAATGAGTGAATTTAGCATTCCTACAGTATATCAGGTTGAATTCTCTACTGAATCCTGTAAAAGCACATGGATGAAGTCTCCAGAGTCAATCTGATTTATGATGTTCATCATCGCAGCAGAAAAAAAATGTCTCGAGTAATGATCTGTAGACCTGCTACATCATGCCTCTCTAGTTATTTTTCCTCCAAAAACTGAATTGAACTTCAAGTTAGCATGTCTGGACAGCACATTTCTGTACACTGTAACTCTCAATGAAGTTAAGGAGCCAGACTATACAAAGCGAATTTTGAAATGCTAAATTTTTAACAGACTATTTTAGTCAACCTTCCTGTGATTTTCCAGTGACTTCATGTCTCTCCAGTTTCTGTTGATTGGAGTTCTTTTTAAACCTGGAAATAGGACTCAGTGTCTACATTTGTTTGCAGACAGATTAAAACTAATCTACTCATTGACATCCTCATCAGCTGCTATGCAGCTGGAAGTTACTCCTCAGTCTGTCTCCCCACATTCCTGTACAATGAACTCTTATTTAAAGGGTGTAGGCTATAGCAGGAAATTGGTGGGACATGAATGGTGCTACTGTTTCATACAACATTGTCCCTTGACAGCTTGTATTGTGACTAGTTTCTAATGAAAATATCAGTTTCTAACCATTAACGACAAACTGGACCGACCTCAGGTGATTATATGCATCAAGCTTGAAAAAAAAGTTAACAGTTAACATCAACAGCAACATCAACATTCCTTGTAACACAGTGAGTCTAAGGATTCGCTATCTGTCTGTCTATCCGTCCATCCTTCTATTAATTCACAGGTCACTCCACTATGTCGTTCCAGGTATTGTATGTCTTGGACGAGACATGTCCTGGGCTTTTCCTCCTAGGCTGCTAATAATAGAAAATATATTTATCAGATAATTAACTTCAGTTAATTATCTGATAAATGTATTTTAACTTCACAACTATTTAACTTTTATTTAATTTCCACTAATTCAAGTAGTTTGAGTAGTTTAAGTTTGCAATTATTGCATGCTTTTAACTTTAAACTCATGAACTCATTTAACTTTGAAATATTAATAATAAGAATTTCTTTCTACAGATGTTGATGAATGCCAGGCTTTGCCAGGTTCGTGCCAAGGAGGAAACTGCATCAACACAGTTGGCTCCTATGAGTGCAAGTGTCCTGCTGGTCATCGCCTGAATGACAACACAAATAAGTGTGAGGGTAAGCAAATATGAGTCCTTTAGTCGCATTGTGATGCGTATCACTGAACTTTCAAAGTTTTTTCCTATTGTCATCTCAGGGAGTTTTTAAGTATATATATACAGTATATTCAATATATATGTATATACTTACAGAGTATATAAATAAAATTAAATTCAAGCATATCTGTAGAAGAACAGTTTTAAACTTATGGAATGTATAGAAACAGAAACAGGCAATGTGTTATTAAAAACAAGCTAACATTATTACTAAATTTATTGATATGATTCCAGTTATTATATCTGTTTATTATTATTATTATTTATTTATTTATTTTCAAAAAATGCCAACATGAGTACTAACAGTGCATTTACTGTTTAATGCCATGCTTTGCAATGGAGCATCACTCACAAGTTATTTACTGTAATTAACAAATGCATGTTTTAGGTTTATTCAGTATGTCATATTTTTTTTATCTGAGTGAGGTTTAATTTGTATAACTGTAACAAGTAACAGTGAAATCAAAAAGATTAGCTGCTGAGATCTTTTTTTTTGTTAGCATTTTCCTTGACTGAATGCAATTATATATCTTTTTGAATAATTAAGTAATCATTACATGGTGTCATATTCCTTCCTGGCGCTGTGAACTAATCTGATCATAATTTGATCACTTCAGCTGAATGTGAGTTTCACCACAAGTCGATTGAGTGAAATTAAGTTTGGATTGTTTTATATTCATTGGCAAAAAGAAACTTTCTTAAAAGTTGTGGTCGTGGTAATGCACTTATAATACCCACAACACTTCTGGCAATTAAAATTTTTCAAATGGACCGTACAGACTGTTTTAGCTCAGTGTGGTTAGATACTTTACTTTCTGGGAAGTGTTCATGTTTTGGGAAATGCTGCATGTGAGTGCTGCTTAGTTGTAGTTTACACAGCTAACATTTCAGTGCTGAGACCACAGTTCACATGACAGGGGTAAATGTGGGGATTCACTTCACTCCACTGTGAGTATGTTATTTCTTCCAAGTCCAACACTTTCCCATATTCCCCCAACAACAACAGGTTTATTTTACCATCAAAATACATCTTTGTGCTGGTTTATCTAACTTAAACATGCTCATCTATCACATTCAAACAGACACAGCAATGAAAGTGAGTCAAGCCTTGTAAATGTTTAATCTTGGAGCTGGAAAAGTGTTCACTAGATAACAATTGCTAGCTTCCCCAGCCACCAGAAATAAAAAGACACAATATACAGTAATGTTCAATTGTGAATTCTGTGTCAGACGATTTGGTTTTCATAATCAGCTGCTATTATTGCTGTTTTTCTTTTAGCTTTGGTAGGCCACGCTATGCATTTGGTACTCTATTATTTATATACCATATACTATGTAATATACTATATATTATGTTTGATTACTTGACATTTTCCGATTTGTATCAATGTCAGAATTTACTATTAATATACATATCCTGAATACCAAATTCATCAAGATTTGTACAGCCTTTATAACAGGAATTCAGGAATCTCTCCTCGTCAATTCTCCCCAGATGTGGACGAATGCTCCACCATTCCACATGTGTGTGAAGGAGGACAGTGCACCAACTCAGTCGGCAGTTTTTCCTGTGTGTGTCCATCTGGATATGTGCTGTCTGCTGACAAGGCTCACTGCGTTGGTGAGTGTGGACGACTGGTGGACGTTTGCTATGACTGAAGCCTGTCCACTACCCTAACCCTCTCTAATCACATAGCCCCACCCCCTGTCAATTTTAGAAGTACTAGAATCATTGAGTGGATTAATAACATGCATGTGTGAGAGTCACCTGAAAATTTCATCATATCAAGGTCTCAGTCAGTGCAAAAGTCTCACTCAAAGCATTGATTCATTTACATGTCATGACCCTCAGAAACAGAGTAAATGTGTTTCCCATTTGACTTCCCATTAGATGTCTTTGTGTTGTATTTGTGTGATGGTACATGCTTGTTGAGGCAAGTAGAGAATGCTCAGTTATGATAGAACGCAATGAAGAAAATCGTACAGTGTCAGTGACTGGATCTCAACCTGCAATTATAACTCAAGTCATTTTTTCATTCCAACCTGGAAGACGTAAGAGTCACCATTACTATCATCATTACATATTGTTTACATTCACAGCAAATAAAACATTTCCAATGAAAATCCAGACTTTATTTTGGCATTTAACAAGTGCTGACTTGTTACACATTTGACAACTATAACATGTTTGAACTGTACATGAGGGACAGTATATCCTGAGATTTTTACGGCGTGTATTATTGTTGGGAGCATACTGTAGTATGTGGAAAGATGACAAGATGACAAGGTTCTAATTAAATATTTTTATGAATTATTTCTATTTTTAACCAACATGTGGCTGTTTAGAAAGTGTGCAGCTTCTAAAGAGCAGAATGCCTAAGCAAGGACTTTTGTCTAAATCAAGATGTTCCAGCTGTCCAAAGGCATGCCGACAAAAACCAGCAGTCAGAGCATCCGGAGCTTGCTGATGTCGCATATCTAGTGGTTTATGAAGATTTGTGCTTGTATACTGTATAAATATGAACAGCACTTAAAACTGACCTACTCAGTTTGATTTTGATATTTAATTTAATGGGAGAATAAGAGACTAAAGAACTTGCCTTTGAGAAGTCAGTGAGGCACATGTTCAGGGGTTGACTGACCCAAATACTGCAGGAAGTGCAACTTTCTTTCTCACTGTGGCTGTTAAAGTGTGTAATGAGATGTGGGTTTGTGCTGCGATGAAGAGCAAAATCAGTTAAATAAAGATTTGGCAGACAAAGAAAAGGAGGCCTATACACGTACCAGCTATATGTACAGTAGGAGTCATGTCATCTCCAGTGTACTTCTGTTCCTTAAGATTTTAGTGAAAACATCATTTAGGCAGATGCCCTTATCCAGAGCAACTTAAAAAAATATCTAAGCAGTTACATCTAAGCAGTTAAGGGTCCTGAAGGTGATAACTTGAACTTTCCAAACCATAGTCCAATGCCTTAATCACTGAGCTACCCCTGACCTGATCACTAAAACTAGGAATGAAATAATCATAACGTTTTGCTGATTTGGTGCGTGTGTGTGTGTGGTTGTGTACGCATGTTTGCGTGTGTTTAAGGCCAGCACACAGGTTCCTGTTTTAAAGCCGTACTGGGTGGGCGCTGCGCTCAGGAGATGTATGGGCGCCACACTAAAGCGCAGTGCTGTTGTGAGAGAGGCCGCTGCTGGACACAAGGAATTGTGCCAGAGATATGTCCTAGCCGGAGATCTGGTAAGTTCTTCTCCCTTAAACAATAGGAATTTTTGCATTCGCGGTCAAAGGACTTTAAATGTGCTGAATGTCCTGGATGGATGATCACGGTCATGTTTTGCAATGCATAAGGTTCAAGAAAACTTTATTATTCCCAGAAGGGCAATTTGGTTCACAGCCAAGCAGCAACATTTAACATAAGACAAAAACAGGGCAAAATAAATATGAATAGAGTTTATAATTACAGCTTGTCATTAACCACACTAGGCAACAGGAATAAAGGACCTTGTAATTTTTTTTGTTCTACATTGTGCAGCATACTGTATACCTGCAACCTGATGATAGCAGCCTATCATCTAACAAGGCATGGCTTGGATCAGCCAAAATTGATCAGAATTCATCACGAATCTGACCTTAAACAAGTTCATGCATTCAGTGATGTATCAGCAATTTTGCAGCACTCCTTCACAATGCGCTGCAAACTATTTTTTTATTTAACAGAAAGCTCGTCAGTAAAACAGATTCAGTAAAACAAGATTAAAGCATTTCCATAAAAATGGTATCAACATTAAAACTATAAAGCTTTTGATAAAAGTACATATGTATATGTAAAGGTGTCCTTTACAACAGAGGAAATATTATTATTATAAATCAGTAAAATCTCAGAATACTGTGTTAAGGGTTGTCACTACTGAGTAGGAACAGAATAACAGTATTGTCTGTGAATTTAATAACATTGTTATTGTTCTTTTCTTAGTAGTGACGGACTGGTCCCTTAGGCCTATGGACCTGCGGATGGAGACCCTTCCTGTTTTAATTTTGTAATCCCTATTAAAAGACAGTTATCACAGATGACCTTTTCCTGCTTAAATGAGAAAAATAGCAACAGAAAAATGTGCAGATGCTAGATAAGGAGTATGTGATATATAAGAAAGTATTATAAGTACGTTAAAGACAAGTGTATACCTGTGTTTATACTACTGTTAATCATAGCAACTGGATTTTTTTGTACGTCTCAGATGAATTCCACAGGATGTGCTTAGAAGGAGGATATCCAGATGTGGATCCTGGCATCAGAGAAGACAGAGTTCCTCATCAGCCCCATGGACATGATGGCCAACCACTTTATCCAACGAATGGGAATAGTCCTATATACCCAGAGCTTCCACAGATCCCACATATCCCACAGATCCCACATATCCCGCAGATCCCACAGATCCCACATATCCCGCAAATTCCTCAAATCCCACAAATCCCTCATATACCCATTAATGGCAATGGACAAGGACCTGTAGGTGAGCGAAAAACTGCAAAACAAACGTGTAATATTTCAAGACCTTTGGAACATTATATTTTCATGATAATGTAAACATATGTTGTACATACATTGTATTCATTTGTATTAATATATAAAACATGGTTAGAAGTTAAAAGGCTTCACACAAAGATATACTAACAGAATGTTTGTTTTCCAGTTAGTTTAAATCAGACAACAAACAAGTGCTTACTGATGCCTAACTTGTGCCTTAATGGACGCTGTATACCAGTGGGGTTTGGTCACCGCTGTGAGTGTAACACCGGTTACCAACTGGACAGTCACATGGAGTGCTCAGGTAACCCCATCTCAGCTCTTAGACGAAAAGGCCCTTTCCCAAATTCCCAAACTGTTTGTGTTCATACAGTAACTGTCCTGAATTGAAATTCTTTTTTTTTTTTCGGGCCGATTTTCTGACATCAAATGCTCATCTCATTGGCTGCACATTGGTAGCGTGTTATATGTCATGATAAACTCACAAATATAATTTTGCCTCCGATATAAAATGTGACAAGCTTTGTCTGAGCTTCAAGACAAACTGTCACTACCTGTCAAAGCACTAATTTGTGGGCCTACAATTCATTATAGAGAGGCCTGACCACCCACATACTGTACAAAGTCCTACAAATAAATTACGCCATTTATTAAGCAAGGCTATAATTTTGTTTTTGTTGTATTCTGTGATTGTAACAGTTTGTGATCAAATGTAATAATTAAAAAAAAAAAAATCATTCGAACCAAGTTGATTACTGCACAAGTACATTTGTAGATAATGGAAGTATTTAATTGCATCTGCCATATGTTATGTGTGTGTGCGCTATAGATATAGATGAATGTGTATCTGAGCCATGTACAAACGGAGACTGTGTGAACACTGCTGGCTCTTACTACTGCAAGTGTCATACAGGCTTTCACAGGCCCCCAGGCAAACAGTCCTGCTTTGGTAAGTCTTGGATGATGCAGCACACCTGTTAGGTTTAACTGAGATCAATTACAAGACCATTAATATGAGGGGTTTAAATAATATTCCACATCTGAAAATACAGTAAAATTAATTAACTATAGGTCACATACCAGGAAGCCAATTTTGGCTTAGTGTGTGATAGGCGTGAGTTTTTATTTCATAGTGATCTTAAACAGATCAGTTGAAGATTTGCTTATTATAAAAAAATTAATATGGAACCTTAAGGTAACTTTTGAAAAATCAAATGTGCAGAAGTGTTTCATACCCATCCTCTTAGCACATGTGTGCTCCTCAACAGACATCGACGAGTGCTTGCATAACGGAGTGCTTTGTCAGAACGGCCGCTGTCTGAACATGGCGGGTAGCTTCCGGTGCATCTGCAACGCAGGCTTCCAGCTTACTCCGGATGGCAGAAATTGTATGGGTAAGACCTCATCTCTATAGAATGTTCACACGAGGGTCTGCAGTGTGTTAGCGTGTGGAATGAAAACCCTTGTACAGTACATTCTATCTTTTTTTTTTTATTATTTAGTTGTTTTAATCAGCGCTGATTCTTTGATACAGATATCACTGAACGTATATGATGGCTTCCTCTGGCCTTCATTTACCCTATGGAGCTCAGATGTTGGATAACATTCCTCATCTACTTAAAAAAAACTTAACATGCAACATTTTTGATGTCTTTTTTCCTACAGATCATGATGAATGTTCCATAACAAACATGTGTTTGAATGGCATGTGCATCAATGAAGATGGTAGCTTTAAATGTGTGTGCAAACCTGGTTTTACACTTGACTCTAGTGGTCGCTACTGCAAAGGTACATGTATTGTTGTCAGTTGAACATCTGTAACACACTTTCATGCAACTTTTTAATTAAGAGCAGGTATAAATCACTAATGACCAGGGTGTTCTAGTGTTAAAATATTGCTAAAGTCGTTGTATATTTTTGTTTTTGAGAGTGTATGCATGTTTTAAATGTGTGTGTTTATTCTTGCAGATATTGATGAGTGCTTGGTGCCAGGTATCTGCATAAATGGGCGATGTCTAAACACAGAGGGGTCTTACAGGTGTGAGTGTTTGGGAGGACTGGCTGTTGGGCCGGATGGACGCTCCTGTGTGGGTAAGGACAAATAAAAACACACTGATACACACATAAACACTCATGTAAGTGTAAACTACTGAGGCATATTATTAAACCTTAATGCATGTTACAGTGCTTGATTAATTAGTTTATACATCTGTGAGTTATGTGGCATAGTGGCAAAGTATTTGTGTGTCACATGTAAATACTAATTCATCCAAGTTTACCATCAGATACAACATCAACAAGAGACCTTTTAAACTCACAACTACACAACTCCTGGTTCTTATAAAGATGATGTAGCTACTGTACATGGGCTTAGGCTTTCAGGTCTAACTGGGACTACTGATGAAATTTCTCATGAATAAAGGTGTAAAAGTGATTGACACTTACAGTACAGAAGACTTTAAACACAGTATGGTGCCGAGACCCTTAGTAAAACTTTTGAATGGTGCAAGGCTGTATGTTTGTGAATGATGATTCCGGCTGGGGTGGCTATGAGCCCACTGCAGTCAAGTGGAATGTCTGAACCTTGAAAATTGATGGATAAATTGTCACCAACTTGTGGAAGAGACAAATTTGTCTGTGGGAACACTACACAAAATCATTCACAAACACCACTTGCACATTACAGGAACTCGAATGGAAGTTATAGCCACATTCCAGTATAGTTCTGGCCTAACTCCGAACCATTTCCACATATTTTGCCCATTAAAGGACTTCCTGCAAGCGTAGGGTTTTAAGAAATGAAGCAGGCAGCCTGATCATGGCTCCGGCATACTGGGAAACCTGTTAATGGTTATGTCATGGGAAGTTTTTCCCTCTCCTACTAGTTAATGCTAATCTGCCAATTAACCAGTAGTTGACTGACACTACTTATGCTAATTTTAAAATAAAATTAAAAGAAACCAATCAACTGTAAAACAAATGAGATCTGTAAGCTCATAGTGACACACTAAGATAATGTATGTCCACTAGTGTAGCAGGGGATAATATACTTTAGGGTAGTAAATTTAGTTTAAACCCTCATAACTGTGTTTTGTTATTTTGTACAATCAAAGTCCTGGTTTGACTTGACTAACACCCCTTTTTTTACCAAACCTAAGACATATACACACAGTAACTCACTCTCGATAACTGAAGCCCATTTTTTCACTCGCAACAAATGGCGGGTTGTCAACAATCTGTTTGAAATTTAGGCTAAAAACTGAGCCAAGCTCTTTTATTGTCTAACTGCTTGTGTAGCTTTTTACTGTATGACTCACTTGTTCTCGCTCTCTATTTCTCTCTCTCTCTCTTACTGTCTCGTATAATGGATAAATTAAGTCTTAGAATCAGGGAAACATCTTACTTCAATTACCCTATTACCAAATCAGTAAATTAATTATTATCATTAGACTCAATGATGGGTATAATGGGTTCAAACCATTATTAGTTAACATAACTGTTAACTGATGTTTTAGTGTGTGCCATGTTTTATTTTATTGCAGGTGTATGCAAAGTGTTACTGATTTATCTGTGTGTATGAGTTGTAGAATGGGAATTGCAGTGTGAAATTGTGCTGTGTTTTCCTGACTGCAGTCTCACTAAAGCACTGTAAAGTCACAGAAACAATGACATGTTATATACGCTGAAATCTATAGATCTCTCTACTGCTTAATTAATCAAATTTGCTGTATTCACCACTTTCTGCTGTTTTGTCCCATCCTTTAATAACCAGACACACACATGCGCAGTACCTGCTATGGAGCTATTAAAAAAGGTGTGTGCGTTCAACCTTTCCATGGAGCAGTAACCAAATCAGTGTGCTGCTGTGCTAGCACAGACTACAGCTTTGGGGAGCCTTGCCAACCGTGTCCTGCCCTAAACTCAGGTAGTTTTTTAAACAGACACAGAGTTCATTAGTGTTTTTTTCCCCTCAAGTAACGGTATTAGTCTGTTTTCTATTTAGTGAGATTATTCTGCTTGAAAAATTTCCTGGAGTTAACAATTCGCCAGAGATCAAGTCATCCAGATGATCTCTCCTATGCTGATTATGTCCGTTACTCAGTGTGGTGAAATAGTTTTTTAAAAAATTTCCAATATTTTGTACTGTTTGAACAGTAACTTGAAATACAAATGTATACATGGTGTTTATTCATGGGTTATTCATGCGTACATTTTACAGCTGTCTTACTTTACACATCACTTTATGAGTGTATGTATTATTGTTACAGAACAGTAAAAATATACTGCACAGTATATTTTTCAGCAGCAGCAGCCTCTCAGCTCTCACCCACAAAACCATTATCCTCTTGGAATGGACTATAGGTTTAATTGGATTTCTTAGTCTAGCTGAATCTTTTTAACCCAGTGACATAAATTTATATTTTGTTCTTAATGGCTATTTTATGCAATCCAGGAGTTAATGTTTAGCAGTTTTCATTTTAATGCATACAAACATAACGCATATATTTATGAAGACAGCTTAGACATTAATGCATTTGGCTATATGGTACTATTATTAATATTATATTTTATTATTTTTTTTGCAAGTATCACTTTACTTTATCCAAAACATATATATTTATATCTGTTGCTATTTGTAGCATATTTGTCAGCACCGATTGGTTCAGTCAGAACATTTTTCAAAACACAGTAGTACAGTAGGTGGATTAGATGTGCTGATACTGTGTAAGTGTGGATTGATGTCCTATCCTGGGTGGATGCCCACACTTGCATAGTGTTCCCAAAGCAAGGCATTGGAGCCTTTACAATCCTAACCAGAATAAAGTGGTTGCTGACAAGGAACGAATGAATGTAATCTGACTGTAGACCAGCACTTCAATCTTGTGGTCTGGAGCGCTTTAGTGCTCACTATCCAAAGCTTCAGCTCAGATAGCAACAGGTTTATTTATTTTGGCAGCTCTTAATTATAACACATTTCATCTCAGAAGTAGCCAGGTTTCTATTTTCTGATTCCTGAGGACCAAATTGCATTTTCTGTCTTTGTTTTTAGCGGAATTCAATGCTTTGTGTCAAAGTGGAATCGGATTTTCAGTTGACGGAACAGGTACAGTAATCCTCATTGCTTTATTTTTTGGTACAGTATGAATGAGCTTGTTCCTGCCAGTTCATCTGCACAGATTATAAAAATCTGTAAATTACTATAAATAATAATTCTGCAGCTGCTCCTTCACCAACAGACATTAATGAATGTGCACTGGATCCTGATATCTGTTCTAATGGAGTGTGTGAGAACCTGAGAGGAGGCTACCGCTGTATCTGCAACACAGGCTATGAGACTGACCAGAGTGGCCGGGCCTGCCTTGGTGAGGAAGCATGTCAGGTTATACTTTCAATTCAACTCAGTTCAGTTTTATTTGTATAGCGCTTTTAACAATTGTCATTGTCGCAAAGCAACTTTACACAATCAAAATAATTGTTTAATAAGATAAGATTGAATATTCACCATATGGTGTGTGGATTTTAGGAGAACAATAAAAAAAAAATTGTTCTGGTAATCTTATTAATCTCTTATGAACTTACACATGATTACGAATAATATGGATGTTTACTGTAGTGTATTTATTTTGCATTACTTTTGGTACAGCCCTTATATATAGGATATATAAGAGAGAAAGCCTGTCACTTGTTTGGTAAAATAAGAAAATAATTACTATTTTAACAGTATACTAATTCACGTTAAAAAGTACATATAGATTTATTAATTTTTTTGTAGACTGATGAAATACCTTTTTATCTGATTAAATACTGCTTATTAGCATTTGACTATATGCACGCTTGTATCTTTGGCAAAAATAATTTTACAAGACATTTTCAGTAATTAAGTACTGGATTGTCTATGGCTTCTAAAGATTGATTTAGAGAACATGATTTTAACTTGTCTAGTTTCTCTGTCCTTCTCATTGTTTAGTGCCTATTTGGTGACACTTCACCAAATGTCTGTAATTTAGTGTATAGCCTTAAGAATGTCTCAGTGAAGTGTTGCCGTCTATATTTTCTCTTTGCAGATGTTGATGAATGCCTGGTGAACAGACTGCTCTGTGATAATGGCTTGTGCAGAAATGTTCCAGGTAGCTACATCTGTACATGTCCCCTGGGTTATGTCTTCAGACAGGATACAGATACGTGTGAAGGTAAGCTTAAGAGGTCACTTGATATTGCGCAGTTTCTAATTCTAGAAACGATAGAAAGATGTTCCCATGAGAGGACATCATCTTAAAAATTCACTGTGTTTTAAATGAGATATACAGCATTAAAAAGGACCAGTCTTAAACAGATGTTTAGGAGAAGCTTTCTGTAACAGGTTTCACGACAGCAAGGCTAGAAGCTGACTCACCGTACTCAAGGTCCATTAGTCCTCTATGTTCAGTTTGCTCTTATCAAGCTTCACAGTCAGAGTCTTAAATATATCTTGGCCGTAGCTTATCATATCAGCTGGAAGCAGTTGCTTTTGGCCTAAACAGCCTCTTTTGAATTACTATTGATTCAAAAAAAATTTTATTTCACTTGCATAGCACAACACTGTCACAGCAGCTTTTTAGAAATACAGATGTAACTTTAGAGTTCTAATGAGCCAGCCAGTGGTGAAAGCATGAAGAAAAATTTCTTTGGGATGACACGAGGAAGATCCCTGAAAGGATCAGGATATAGTGTATAGTTGTAGAGGAGCAAAGTCAAGACAGTTGAAATGTTGAAATGATGATGATGAAGAATATAAGTCCTGTTTGAGCACAGGATAATGTGTATGAGTTCTTATGCACAGGATAATGTATGAGTTCTTATGTACAGGATAATGTATGAGTTCTTATGTACAGGATAATGTGTATGAGTTCTTATGTACAGAATAATGTGTATGAGTTCTTATGTACAGAATAATGTGTATGAGTTCTTATGTACAGGATAATGTGTATGAGTTCTTATGCACAGGATAATGTATGAGTTCTTATGTACAGGATAATGTATATGAGTTCTTATGTACAGGATAATGTGTATGAGTTCTTATGTACAGAATAATGTGTATGAGTTCTTATGTACAGAATAATGTGTATGAGTTCTTATGTACAGGATAATGTGTATGAGTTCTTGTGTAGAGGATATTGTGTACGAGTTCCTAC
>JAAGKR010004824.1:40200-56925 GCA_011419295.1 Clarias macrocephalus | reverse complement strand
AGAGATGGGGAGGGAGAGAGAGAGAGAGAGAGAGATGGGGAGGGAGAGAGAGAGAGAGAGAGAGATGGGGAGAGGGAGAGAGAGGGAGAGAGAGATAGAGAGAGACAGAGAGAGAGAGAGAGAGAGAGAGAGAGAAACAGAGAGACAGAGAGAGAGAGAGAGAGAGAGAGAGAGAGAGAGAGAGAGAGAGAGAGGGAGAGAGAGAGAGTGAGGGAGAGACAGAGGGAGAGAGAGGGGGGGGAGGGGGGAGGGAGTTTCTCACCAAGCTGCTGGAACTTGATGTTGCAGTTCAGTAGAAGGTGTGAGATGATCATAGGCAGAGATCTTTCTAGAGAGATCTTTATCTTTTGAAGGACCTGTTGAAGGGTCTTTCACTCTTCTGTCTCAGATACTCACCTTATTATACCACTGTCACATCAATTTGTCACATGGTGTAGTGGTGCTGAAGAAGAAATCAATATCCTTTTGTTACACATCAGCACTGATTACTCACTCAGACTCCTAAGAGAATAAAGTTAAATAACTCTTACTAAAATAATGAAAGGAAAAAATGAGGCAGTTGAATGAACAATTTTTTTTTCAGATTCTAGTTTCTGTAATTTAAGGCACTTGTTCCACGGATATTTCACAACATTAAATATAATCATAAATGAATACAATGTACAGTGTATAACACAAAAGGTGAACAAAAGGTAAACAAATCGTTATTCATCAAGCTTAAAATTAAATGCACAACATTAGATAAAACAACGTCAGGGAACAGACAAAGGACAGGTGATGGCCAATCTGCATAAAATATGCTAAACAAAGAATAAATAATGAGGAAACTGTTAGTTAAAAGAAACCCAGAAAAGACCATGGAAACCACAAAAGCTTTAGTAAATGAGTGAGTAATGTGATCGGGATACTTAAACATTGTGATATAAGGTTAAGAGTGAACAGAAGTGTGAAGGAAAATGTCATATTAACCTGGAATAAACTACTGCTGAAGTTCACCACTAATTAACTTTTACGAATCTAAATGTCTTCAGCCATCAGTTATCACCTCCAGACCTCAATAAGCATCATGTGACCTTCAGATTCACCTTCAGCGGGCGTGAACTGAAAGTTCTTACCGAAAGAACTGAAAAGACAAATGTAAACAAAAAGGACTGAGACCTCTCAGCCTTGACCTTGGCTGTGGTCTATGTGGTAGGATGGGTCCGGCACTGCGGATTCTCAC
Source organism: Clarias macrocephalus (assembly GCA_011419295.1). Classification (NCBI taxonomy): domain Eukaryota; kingdom Metazoa; phylum Chordata; class Actinopteri; order Siluriformes; family Clariidae; genus Clarias; species Clarias macrocephalus. The sequence goes on along the minus strand of JAAGKR010004824.1, from coordinate 55,703 downwards.
TCCTGGGGAGAAAACAAATGAAATGTGTTCTTTCAAGCTTACACAACGGTGGATGGACAGGGAGCTACGGGGTCGACTGGTATAAATAAGATAACACAGGGGAGACACAGGTGAATTCCATTTCCTATTAATGTGACACATGTACACACAGACACACTAGGGGGAGACAAAGCGGCGGCTCAGTAATCCAGCGTTCCAGATCTTATCCCCTGGGACCGGGATGGTACAGGTGTCACAAACGGTAGCTGGTGTTAAAACTTGGGACAAACTGCTGTGGTGACCAGGAGCAGGTGAAAGACCAGCTACAATTTATTTAATTTGCAACAACTAAAAAAAATAGCATGAATTAGGATACTTAGTAATGCAAGTAAATAATGATTAATATGACTGCGTACAACATATACCTGTATATACCATTTAGCACATATGATAAAATCTACCTAATTTAAGCCTTGTGAAAACAGATTTACCATAAACAAATCTCAAAAACTTTTTTTTTTGTTTACTTAAAATTGGAAACATCATTACTAAAAAAAATTGTAACTGATTACCTAAAATTTTTTGAGTTTTGCCAACTTATTCCAGTAAACATTTATCTAGTAAGGGTTTTTACAGTAATTGATGTAACTCCAAGAGTTTGCAGGAATTGCAGTTTTACAAGATTTATGTTTAGTACATGAACAGATGTGTTTATTTGTTAGAATTTTTTTTGTCATGTTCCCTATTCAGTGTCATATGAATTAATTTATTTTCCAGAAGACTTGCCATGATTACCCCTCATGTATATCATCACCTTACTTTTAAGTTTGCATTAATGTCTCTTCACTGCATAGACAGCTGTTGTCTACGCATTAACACACTGGTGAGACTTACACAGGATTTAGTTTTCAGTGGATTGCTGACCATGCTAAGGAAACACGCTTTACTAAGCAAAAAAAAAATGCATTAGCTTGTTAGACGTCAAACAGTTAAACAGCTCATTGTTTTTATTAAGGTGTTGAAAATTTTGCAAACAGTTCAGAAAGTGTCAGTATACAGTGTGAATAATTGATAAGGCATGAAAATTATCCAGTTTTGGAAACAAAAGAAAATGTTTTATTAAAGATTTCAAGATCTAAGATGAATTACCAAAGAGATTATTCTTTTTGATACAGATATATCGGAAATGTGATGACTGCCTGTTTATCTCTAATCACAGCCATCTTAACACACAGTGCTGGATGAATAAAAGTAAACATCACACAGATTTTCAAAAATTTTCCCACAGACACATCAGTTAAACCCACATTAAGACTCTGTGAATTATCTGTTACTATAGCATCAATAATGTACATAATGCTACTGTCAAAGCTGTAAAGAATCACCTTTTTCACTCACATTTTTGCCCAAAAACACAGCCATGAATAAAGAACGATACCAAAACGCCCCCCAACAGCACCTTCGTCCAACAGTCCAACAACAGTTGGTGAAGAACAAGGCATTTTCCAGCACGATGGAGCACCGAGCCATAAGGCAAAAGTGAGAACTAAGTGGCTCAGGGACCGAAACGTTGAAATTTTGGGTCCATGGCCTGGAAACTCCCCAGATCTTAATCCCATTGAGAACTTGTGTAAGGGGTAGCTCAGTGGTTAAGGCGTTGGACTACAGTTCAGAAAATCCTGGGTTCAAACCCCACAACCACCAAGTTGCCACTGTTGGGCCCTTGAGGGCATCTGCTGAATGCCTAGATGGAGAAAAGTGACTTTTTCTTCACATCCAAGTGATTTAAAAGTAGCGAAAATTTGCCTATTACATTAGAAACAAAATACATTGTATAACATGGTGCCCTGAAACCAACCTCTTACTCATTCAGAATATATTCCTACCTGTGCTTAGAGTTTCTAGGATAAACTCCAAAGCCACTGACACTACTGTAGATCAGAATAAAGAGTTCATATTAGATAAATAAACTATCTTACTTTTTGTGATTTTTAAATGTCTATGCAGACCCTTGGCCAGGAGCAACACAAATATTCGATATAAAAATGACAGACATTTAGTGCTCTACATCTTTTTAACTGTCTTTTGAATGTGTCCTTCTATCGCCTCACGCACTCCTAATACACTCCTCAAGTGTGTATTAGGATGAAGCTTTTCACTCTGGAACTCCTGCTTTCAACTTTTTTCTCACTGATGGAAAAAAACAAGCAAATGTTCACATCACTTCCTGACTTCCTGGTTTGGTTGGATGAATCCTTCAAATTGGTATGGACTACTTGTGAAACTAGGAACCATTGTTTTGATAGTACTAGGAACCCTACTCATATTGTCATGCTGCGTTATCCCCTTGGCGAGAGCAAGTATTCAAAAAATGCTGGGACAAAATATGATGACTGTGGAATATCGCGAACAACACCAGATGAGGACTGGGAGGAGGAGTCAATTTACATGGGTTTCGCCAATTGCAAAACCGTTTGATTTCCCTTTCAACAAACTCCGCTGGCGTCCCGCACCAGACGAGAACTTGCTGTTTATGCGCTACGAGCATTTAACATCGGACAAGCTCACTTAAAACCGTTTACCCGCAGACCGGGCTTTTGTCGCGCATATTATTCTTTTCTTAGACTCGTTCGATCATATGCTCGCAACAACGTTTTAATCGTATCATCGAGGATTTTTTTTTCTTCTTCTTCTTCAAACCCTTTTCAACAAATCGCGTCTCTGACTCTCTGGTAATGCTTCTTCTTCTTCTTCTTCTCTTTAAGTAAATTGAAAAACTAACAGGTTCAACAGTCCTCAGCCATTCAAAGTGATCCAAGTTTTTTAACCCACCAATTAAACGTTTCACTGTTCTCCTGTTGGTAATAAATAAATCTCCTTGTCCTAATAGTTAAACACAAACACCTTCAAATGTATCCCCTCACCAAGCATAACATTTTTCCAATGAAAAACACACTGAACAAATCCTTAGTAATAATACATAAATACATATATAAATGAAATAAATTAATGAAATAAATGAATGGAACGATGTCTAATGCATAAGTATGCCCCCCCCCCCCCCATTTTGTTTTATCATTCCTCTAGGCCATAAAACCTAAAGGTCATCCAAAGGTCATCTAAAAGGTCATAAAAAGGTCATAAAAGGTCATAAAAGGGCAATAAAACTGTCAAAAACCGCTTATTTAAATAAAGTTGGCATGTTCCCAGTTCAGTGTCATGCAAATTAATTCCTTTGCCTGTACACTTGTCATGATTAACCCTATGTATATTATTACCTTACTTTAAGTTTGCATTAGTGTCTCTTTTCTTACCACTGCATAGAGAGCTTTTGTCTGTGTGTTAACACACTGGTGAGACTTAACCAGCATTTTGTTTTCATTGGACTGCTGACCATGCTGAGAAAACATTTTACTAAACAAAAAAATGTAACAGCTTGTTAAAAGTTAAACAGCTCAGAGTTTTTTTTAAGGTGTTAAAAATTCAGCAAACAGTTCATAAAGTGTTTGTGTACAGTGTGAAGAAATGAAAAGGAAATAATGAAAATCATCTAGTTTTGTTGCAAAAAAAAAAGGTTTTATTAAATATTTCAAGATTCAAGATGAGTTATCCAAGAGATTATTATTTTTGATACAGCAATATCTGAAAACAATGTGATGGTTGCCTGTGTATCTCTAATCACACCCATCTTAACACATAGTGCTGGAGGGTCAGGAGTATATTTTTAATATTAATATATTATATTTGATTTGATACATATCATTATGATCTACTATTTATTATTGATACTATAACTGATAAGTTTAACATTAACAAATGTTAAATTCATTAGGAATGCAGTAGGTAAGGAACGTAGTTACTATAGAAATTTCATGAAACCCATATGTTAATGCTAAAAAAATAAACCAAAATCAACTTTTTATTCAATAGTTATAAATAGGTAAGTGTGTGAGAAAAGAAAATGGTATTGATGATAACTGTCTCGACTAAATGAAATGGGCAAGTTGAGATGTTAAAAATCAGTTATGTCAAAGCTAAACTTTTTAGAGCTTTGCATATAATGTAATTACATGCAATTTAACAGATAGCTAAATTAAATATGAATATTTATGTTGTTATTTTAATTATTTTACCAATATTTTTTTTTGATTTAGTGTTGAAATATTAACTTACTGTTCACCTCACTTCACTGTCTGATTATAACCATGAACAAAATGTATTCACACCAAATTGGTTCAGTGGTTCTGTACTCTGGCATGGATCAGAGCTTTGTGCTAGATATCTCTGCTTAAAAGGGAAAATCTTTTGTTGAAAAATAAATAATTCATAATATGATCAAATAATACAAAACCAATGCAATAAATTTTAACTAATAAACTTTGCCCTAAATTTTGGACTGGAATGAAAATCAATGATCTGGCACTGGTAGAGTTACCAGTGCAAATATTGTACAGAAGAAACTCTCACAACTTCTACAGAAATTAGAACCAATCATGTGACAAGTGTACATGACAGCAATGTTATAAAAAGGAGAACAGACCAGCTGGTCCTTCTATAGACCTCTCTACAAAGATCTTCTCCTGCGATCATCTCATACCTTCTACTGAACTTCAACGTCAATTCCAGCAGCTTGTGGTGAGAAACTAAACAAAAGAATATTGCACATTTTCATCACTTCGGCTTTATGGATGTGATTTTACACATCAGTTTCTACTACACTTTGAAGACGTTTTCAAAAACAACAGTAGAATAAAGGACGTCCTCAAGATAAGAAAAAAAATAAATAAAGGAAAGATAATAAGGATTTAATTGCTTTTATATGCTCATTTTACACACTTGGTTTTCTAGTTTTTATGGTACTTAAGATATCCTGCAGTCCTACCCATTTCCACTGTGTTTACTGTGACTGCTTAGGAAATATATGCACAGCATGGTGCCTTAGTGGTTAGCATTAATGCACACTTGTGGAAATTTAATTAATAAATGTATGAGAAGCCCGTTTTTATTTACATCTTTGACAATTTGGTCTACATACAGTACATTGTTCTATAGTTAATAATCTTGGAATCAAGTATTGATATACGTCTTGAAATAAATATATTGCTGAAGGGAGTTACTTATGTGCTTAAATTGTTCTTCATGTCCTTAGGCAGATTTCTGCTGTCAATCATTTTCCAAACTCCTCGAGTGTGTGTCAGGATGAATCTCATCACTGTGATGCTCCTGCTCTCTGATTTCTCCTCACTGACCCTGATGGAGGTTGTGGAGGATGTTAATCAGTGGAGGTCTAAGTGTCGTGACTTCTTCATGCCAAACCCAGAAAATCAAAATGAGGTCATCACCCCGACTGTTTTCCAGAATAATACGTATAAAATGATTTGTCAGCACTTGAATAACAACTACAGATTTGCCACCCTTTATGACACTGAGAGAAGGATCCCTGTTTACTCTGCCTACACATTCTCACAGAAAAGCAAGACTAATCGCAGTGATGAATGGAACATTGAACCTCAGGTCAGTCAGTGTCTTAAAAAAAATAATATGGTTAATAGAAATATTAACTACTGATTTATTAACATATGGAGCATAAAAGTTCTTAAGTAGTAAAATATATATATATATAATTTAGTAAACAAACAAAGTAAGTTCAAAAGAGAAAGTAATTTTTGCACTGTAAAGGATAAAAAAGAATTTGACTATTTTGAGTCCAAACATTGCATTTTTACACCAGTTAAGCTGCTGATGTACATGTCATTACTGTAGGCCAAATAATGCATATTATTAGTTTTATTTCTGTTTAATCAGATTAACCATGTGTCTAATTCACTACTGTTTCATTTCTCCTTCATTACAGCTTGAAGATATGAAGAACCAGAAGGACATGATTATTTCTCCAAGAAAAGATGCAGACATAAACAAAGTAACTCATCAGGCTGTGCAGCTAGATTATAAACCCACTATGTATACTCTAGGTCATGTGTTTCCACGTCTCTTTGCTCAAGATCAGAAACAAGCAGATTCCACCTTCACTTTAACCAATACAGCACCACAGTTAGGGAGCCACAATGAAAAATGGTCTGCAGAAGCAGAGGAACCAATGCTTAAAGAAATACAAACAAATTGCACGCTAGATCAAAATCAAAAGGCATACATTGTGACCGGGGTCATTCCAGGGAGTAAGTGGATATCTATAACAAGAAATAACCAAAATTATAATGAAGGAATTAATATTCCCAATAATATTTGGAGCGCTTTCCACTGCAAGCATAAAAATTATAATAAAATTATATCACATGGCTACATCACTGAATTAGAGAACTTTAAGGTCACGATTCACTCCATTGTTGACCTGGATAAGCAACTCACTGAATTGTATCATCTGAATTTTAGTGTGTTTCCAGGATTATCAGTTCACTCAATAGATTCTCCTCATTTCCTTGAAATTCTCTAATTCAATCTATGCATGCTATATGGCTTCTGTCATATACAGTTTAAAGATAACGTTATAGGAATTTCTTTTAGCTCCTTTAGTAGCTCCTGATCCCTGCGCTTGGTGGGTTTCCTCTGGATACTCAGGTTTCCTTCCACAGTCTAAAGACCTACAGATTAGGCTAATTGGTGTTCCCAAATTGCCCGTAGTGTGTACATGAGTGTGTGAATGTGTGTGTGTGTGTGTGCCCTGCGATGGATTGGCACCCTGTCAAGGGTGTACCCCGCCTCATGCCCTTAGTCTCTTTAGGCACTCGTGAAGTGGTATAGATGATGAGTAATTGAGTGAGTGACTGAGAAGTAGCTCCTGACCAATCAGGTCACAAGATTTTGGCATGGGGGGGGGGGGTGAGAGGGAAGAATAATCACGGTGGATAAATTGAATGATGTATTATTTTTTAGTGAAAACTTAATATTAAATAACTTAAGAAAACGTAACTTATAACTTAATAATATAAATATTTTCTCTCTGTTAATGGACATGCAGCTGTTGAATAAAACTAAACTGTAAACGTGCATAACTTTGTTGCTTCATCATTTCATCACATAATACAGTGACATTTATTCTCTTTTCTTATTTATTTAGCTCTTATTGGCTTTTTCTCCGAAACTCTGGGGTTGTTGTCTAGTGGAATCAACCATTTCAAGGGCATTTCTTCCACAGAATAAGGGTACATGACTTCTTTAAGTATTTTGATGCATTCAGACCAATTCAGGATCCTTGGTATGAGACAAATAGGCCAACCCCACAGAATGAGAAATATCCCCATAACATGATACTTGCGCCACCATGCTTCACTGTCTACACAGTGTACTGTGGCTTGAATTCAGTGTTTGGGACAAACTCTCTATGGCCCAAAGACCCTAAAAGAACAATCATGCTTTCATCAGTCAAGAAAAGGTTGCACCACTTCACTTTAGGCCAGTCACTGTGTTCTTTCAACAATGGGGTTTGTGGGGGCATCTTGTCAATAGCTTGGCTTCGCATAGGTATTTTCCAATGGTTAAAGTATTCACTGATATCTTTAGACCTTCCCTGATCACTCTAGAGCTGATCATTGGCTGAGTTTTTCTATCTATTCTTCAATCTATTTGAATTATAGTTTTCCATTTTCTTCCATGTCTTCCTGGTTTTGGTTGAGATAGAACAGCATAGCTGGTCACCAGCTTGACCAGCAATTAGACCAGCATATGTTGTGCTTGTATGTTCGTAACCAGCATTATAGCGCTATGATGCTAGTCACCAGCACCAGCATTCCAGCACCAAAACACAAAATATGCTGACAGGAGTCTGTGTTTTCCATGATATAGTGATGGTCCGTGTGTAGCTTGCATTTGTTCTCTATCAAACAGGTGGCTGATCATTTTCACTTTCACAACTGTTTATAAAAAAGGACAAGAAAAACAACATAAACATGATAACACAATAAAATTACTGTATATGATCAGAAATCACTATTAACCATGCATAAAGACAACACAAGCTTTTGTAATGTTATACAACAATTTATATTTTTTGCATTACAATTCACATTTAAACTTGAATACCACAAACATCTGTAAGCTACATAAGGCAGTATTTTAGGCACCAGGAGCTGAAGTGTTTGTGCTAAATAACATTATAGATAGCAGTGTCATAAGCTAACCAAAAGCTGAACCAAATACCGACCATAAGCTAAAGCTCTCCAAAACGGGGTGAAATACATTAGAACATTTACAGCACATTCTCCTTCTCTGTTCTCTGACAAAGTCTTAGTGTTGCTCTGAAGTAAAACTAAACTCCTCCCACTGTCCAGAACATTCTGTAGCACTTCAGAAACCTGTACAACGTGTGACATCTTCCACATGTGCAGGAAACTTAATGAATCTGTGTGTGTGTGTGTGTTTGGGGGTGAGTATACATACAGATCTCGCCATTAAGAATGCACGCTTTTTCCCGCGAGATCCCGCAATTTGGCTCACAACATGCCGCGAAATCCCTTACCCTGCGTTCACACCGAACGCGGCGAGAGCGTCACAGTTCGCTCTCGCCGCCCTGCCGCCGACGCCTGTCGCCGCTCTTCGCCGCTCTGACGTAGACCGAAGGCCTTTCTTGTATTTAAAGGGGCCGCAAAGCAGTCAAGCTTGTTGATCTTATGGAGACCAGAATGTGGAAGATAACAAGAAATTGATTCATAGAAAGAACTGTATTGTAGAAATAAACAAATTATAAGCCATTCATATGGTGTGGCTTATATATATATATATATATATATATATATATATATATTATTTTTCTTATTATTATAACATTAGAATCACTTACTAGACTTTGTTTTTAATTAAAATAACATTAATAATTAATAAACACCCGCTATCGCAATAATCAACCTCTCCTCCATTTTGCTTGGGAACTAATGTCGCCGGAACAAAAGTTACCGGACTGCGTCCCGCGGAATCCTCTCAAGCGGAGGACCTCCATTTTAATTGATTGCCGCTCAACCGCGTCACAGCTCATTACCCTAAAGTTGAGCTGATTTCAACTCTCTTCGCCGCCCCGCGCCGCCGGCTCCCATTGAAAATGAAGGACTTCCGGCGTCTTTGACGCTCTCGCCGCGTTCGGTGTGAATGCAGGGTTAAGCAACATTCGGGAATTTAAATAAATGTGTTGTGCTTCACTGAATATCCGCCAGATGGCGCATGGAGGGACTTTATCTAAAAGCCAGACCAAGTACAACGAAGAATTGTGTATAATTAGTTATCCTAAAACAATATTGTTTCCAATGCTGAAGCAAACATGAATTTTATTTGTTTTACAATAATAATATTTTATGATGAATGTGCGTATATCTGCTTCATATTATGTTCATAATGATGAAAAGAGGTGCCCTAAATTATGAGGCTCCGTATTGGGCTTAAATCAAACTTCACTCATGCACACACACACACGTGAAACACTTGCATACACATATATGAAACAGTCACACATCTATATATACTAATAACTGCTCACACAACTACATGTGAAATGCGCGCGCACACACCTATGAGACGCGCGCACATATACGCAAACTCTCCGCACACACACACCTATGAGATGCACGCACACACACATCAGAGACGCGCGCACATATACAGTAATTATGCGAATGTCCTGATTCGTGAATATGTCAACATGTCTTCGTTAAAACGTAAAAATGTGTCGCGCACCATCAGAAGACATGAAGGAACAAATATAAATATGAAGTGCTTCGGGCTTTTTATAAAAATAATCATCTGGATTTGTTGCTGTTTGTGTCCAGCATTGAATAATTATTTAACCACGGCTGGAAATAATAGCTGGAATGTGATTGTGGATTTATGACTGAAATAAAGCTGTTCGTCTGCGTGCGTGAACCCGCGGCTCGTACTTTCACTTTACAAAAGGTGCAGACATTCTCCCCCAGAAAGTCATCGCCTCTTGCAATAATGCAGATCAAACCAGACCATAAATTAAAAGGGATATTTAAGCATATACGCAAAATGTATTTCACTTACATATTACAGACTAAAACAAGGAAAGTAGACGTGCTGAGCTTCAGTTCACTGTGATGCGGACAAAAGGTCCAAGAAGGAAACGGGTTTTGTTATTTTACAAAATGTGAATATATTCAGTAAATGTATGAATTACACTCAAAGTATCAAATCCAACTATGAAGTCTGATTTAATTGATATCATTAAACATTTTATTTGTTTCTATTTATGTTTATGGTTTGCTGGTGAAATACATTTTAGGCAGAGACGTCTGCTCGTCTTGTTCATTCTTTTTAAACTCCTCAATTCTGCCAATTCCCCCATCAGTGAAACCGGTTTGATAAGTTCACACCTGTCATGAATGAAAGGTGAGAAGAGGGATTACAGTAACTGGGGGTCTGCATGTGTTCACCTCCGAGCGCGATGTCACGCTGTACATGTTTGCTTCAGCATTGGAGACAATATTGTTTTAGGCGAACTTTATTAAAGATTATACACTTTTGTATTCGTTGTTGTAATTCGACTTTTTTCACACGCGTGTGCATCTTTAAATTTGAACAGAAAGTAATAAAGGGCTGGTAGGCAGGTTATTTTTCCATGTAAATTAAACGGTTGAATGAAGTTAAATATACAAAATAAATTAATAATTGCGTTTGCTTTACATTTGAGCATCTTCTTCATTGTATATACTCCCATATCATATATGTGTGTCTAATACGGTTTTATTCATATTTTATATTACATGCAGTTTGTAACTTACTTACAATTGTACTTTTAAAATGTTACCTATACGCAGGACTTTAGATGGGTAAACGAAATAGGAGTATGTGAGAGTGTTTGTGATACGCACAGGAAGACCTTTCCATTTGGAGATGGCGTGAGATTATTAATTAACAATTTAAATGGAAACAAAAGGAAACTGAAAACACAAAATAAACAGAGCTCCTACGCGAGAACGGACGGGCTGAGAGAGAGAGAGAGAGAGAGAGAAAGCGGGATGTTGTGCCACTAGTAAACTGAGCGCGGACGCTGAACTGTTCCCTAGTCTGTCTGGCAGTCGCGTGTATAAATGTCCGCGCCGGTGGCTGTTCAGACCTCCGCGCGGTAGCAGCTTGTTGATCCGCCCGTTCTGAACAGTTTATGCGCGGCTCTGCCCCTCGCGCCACCCGCGTCGTTACTGATACTTTGTGTAATTCACATCTTTACTGAATATGTTCAGATTTAGTAAAATAACGACAACAGTTTCCTTTCTAGACATTTTGTATGAACTGAAGCTCAGCACGTCTTCTTTTCTAGTTTTACTCTGTAATATTTAAGTGAATATTTTAGTGTATTTGCATAAATATTCCTTTTTAAGGACAGGAGTATTACGAAGTACAGACCTGTTGTTCAGTTAGTGTTAACTATGCGAATGTCCTGATTCGTGAATATGACAAAATATCTTCGTTAAAACGTAAAAATGTGTCGACATTGATCACCATCAGAAGACACGAATAAACAAAAAATCTATATATTTTTGTAAATATTCTTATATGCACACAAAGTGCTTCAGGCTTTTTATAATAATAAACATAATGTTTGTGTCCAGCAAGAATAATAATAGCTGGAATGTGGATTTTATGTGAATTTATGACTGAAATAAAGCTGTTCATCGGCGTGCGTGAACCCCGATTTGTCCGTAAACTTTCACAAAAGGCAGCGTTTTGATCAAAAGGCTGATAAACCCGTTTGATTTATCGATAAAAATGGCAGAAAATCATCGCGTCTTGCAATAATCCAGATCAAACACAAGACATGTGTCCATAAATAAAAATTAATATTTAAGCATATACGCGGAATACATTTCACTTATTATTTCACAATATTACAGATTAAAACAAGGAAAGAAGACGAGCTGAGCTCCAGTACAAGGTGCTGGCGAAATATATTTTAGGCAGAGACGTCTGCTCGGTCTTGTTCATTCTTTTTAAAACCCTCAATTCTGCCAATTCCCCCATCAGCGAAACCGGTTTGATAACGTCACACCTATTGTAAATGAGAGGGATTACAGTAACTGGGGGTCTGCATGTGTTCACCTCGGAGCGCGCGGTCACGCTGTATTCAGTGAGAAGACAAAAACAAAAACAAAATAATGTTTGCTTCAGCATTGGAGACAATATTGTTTTAGGCTAACTTTTAATAAAAATTATACACTTTTGTATTCTTTGTTTTACTTCGTCTTTTTGCACACGCGTGTGCATCTTTAAATTCGAACAGAAAATAATAGTGGGCGGTTGAATGAAGTTAAATATACACAATAAATTAATAATTGCGTTTGCTTTACATTTGAGCACTCATGTGTAAATATATATATATATATATACAATGAAAAAGCTGTCACGGCGTGCGCCCAAATCTATTATCGCCCCTCGCTCACTTCGTAGGCTCCCTACGTAGGCGGCACCCCTTCCGCAGGTGTTCCAGAAGTGTGTATGGATATCTTACATTGTCAATCAAAGCGAATGAAATGTAGATGAAATAATGAAAACTCAGATTATTTGTTCCACAACCCAAAAAAAGAAATACATAAAAATAAGTAATACAAGCTTATAAAGTAAAAATTTAATAAATTAGCCCTTTACCTTTGAAAAAAGTAAAACTAAATCCCTCCTGATAAGAGTTTCTGTTAGTGTATGTGTGTGCATCCACTGTGTGTGTGTGTGTGTGTGTGTGTGTGTGTGTGTGTGTGTGTGTGTGTGTGTGTGTGTGTGTGTGCACGTGTGTGTGTGCGCATGTGTTTTTTAGAGAGGTTAAAGATCCATTTTCTCTCTCTTAATCAGAGTCTGCGGACATTTACGACATAGTCCCTACTTTGAATATGGCTATATGCATCCTATCATATTGGATCTGAAGCACCCCATCACCAAACTCATCATTCAAAGTTACATCTTTGTCATCCAGGTCCTGAGAGGATGTTTGCAGAACAATAAATACTGGATTCTGCATGGACGAGAAGCAGTCAAGCGTTTGCAGCGAGAGTGTGCGCACTGTCAGAAATGGAGGAAGAAACCAGAGGTACCTAAAATGGCGAACCTTCCCTCAGCAAGACTATGACTTTTTAAACCTACCTTCCACTGGCATGGATTGTTTTGGTAACATGGATTGTAAACGCCCAAGCAGTATACCTTGATGTACTCCATGGTCTGTAAACAGATTATTTCCTTATCGCCCTCAGGCGGTTTACAGCTAGAAGAGGGAACCCACATGAGCTCTTGTCAGACCAGGGCACAAACTTCAGGGGAGGTAAGAGAGAGCTGAAAGAAGCCTTCACAGCTCTTGCCCCAGATTTGCAAAGTCAGCTGGCCAGACAGCAGATTGAGTTTCACTTCAATCTTCCTGATTCACTACACTTTGGTGGCTACTGGAAGCGAGAAATTCGCCCTCGTAAGAATGCCCTGAGGTCCGCTCTCGGAACTCAACCAGTGACCTTTGAAATGGTCTTTCCACCATCTTTCAAACGGTGCTGGCGGGAATCGAAGGGAAATCGAAGGGATTCTCAATTCCAAACCACTCATCTGATGCTTCCCATCCCAACCCAATTACTCCGAACTGTCTCCTAATGAGGCGGCCAGATGCTTTACTCCCCCTGACAGTATACCCCCAGTCTGAGTTAATCAGTAGACGCTAATGGCGTCACAGCCAGATCCTGGCGGACCAATTCATACACACACAAAATAAAAGATGATTTACACGCACATACGTTGTCACAGTGTTATAATAAACAATACATGCGCTCATGGATGTTGATAAAACCAGTGAGCAACACGCACCAAGACCGAGCAGGGGAGACGAATACTGTAAAGTTTTTAAAGTTGCATAGTAGAAGAAGCGAGCTGTGCTTTAGTAAGCTTTTCTGGTGCCAGGAGAGACTCAGTCAAACACACACACAGACACACATTGTCTGCCAGAAAGGTATCTGTTTATTAACAGCAAAGAATGGGGTTTTTATATGTTTGACCAAATGCCTGTGACATTGACATATGTTACTACAAAGAACATAAACCATTGTAAATGTCCTGGTGAGATCCTGAAGAATCAAAGGAGAGGACGACAGAGGGTGTCTGTCCAGAGACGAATCACAAGATGCTGGCTCGAGTTAGGGAGAGAGGGGGAAGGAGACAGAGAGAGATTTATAACTGCTTTATATAGAAAATAATTCTTACAAATACCCACAATTCCACAGCGAGAGACAGAAAAATCATTGGTTCAGTTGTGATCACATGATGCTCGGCGTCAAAACAAGAAACGCATGTGTGTCACATGATACTTGCTACTCGTAAACAAGTTTTCAAGCTTTTACACAGCGTTTCACAATGTACTGTACAGCAATGGACGCAAATTCAGACCTCTTAATAAAAAAGACCAGATTTCACAATTCTCACCACCTTTATTCTTGTAGGCTAAACATTGTATTCTTTAGTAGAAAGTGAAATAACATCTCGGCCATATGTCCTGTAACCTTGTTTGGAAAAGCGTTTTTCAGGCCAGTGCGCAATGGCATTGTGCAAATACACATCTATTAGAATGCATATATCCTCCTTTGCTCATGTAGTTATAGATTTTTACAGAATGTTACAGACACAAGGCAAGCAAATTTATTCAATATATCAAATAACACATTTACATTGGTGGGGCATTTACAATATACAGTCCACTCATTTATCATTTAAAGAATAAACAAATGTTATTATTATAGTATGTTATTATTTATTGTATCGAATGTCTTCCCTTTATGTAACGTAAATGTCCAGTGGTTCAGTTTCATGCATGTTCAGATTCTACTTCAATAAAATTTTCCCCTTTTCTTTATTAGTTTAACAATTAAACACTGTCTCCCAGACTAAAATTTAATTTAATTATCTAAGACGCGGTAACATCTGTAAATTATCTATACCAATCATTGTAGATATTGAATACAAATGCAGGCTATGTATTTTACATCATGGTGTATTTTATCTAGTTCCTTTTAATCCTCTGGTAGATAATATATTGTTGCAAAGTAAAGCTCAAAATGTAAATGTTTATCTCATTATACATCTGAGCGGTAAGGGCCTTGCTCAAGGGCTCAACAGCAGCAACTTGGTGGTTGTGGGGTTTGAACTAGTGATCTTTCGAACCATAGTCCAATGGCTTAACCACTGAGCCACCCCTGAGCTATGCAAAATGTAACTTTTTTTTGCTGCTAGTGAAAAATTGGCATGACCAAAGCAATTAATGGTGCATAATATCTGGAACAAATATCTGCCCATACGGATGAGTATTTCTCTTGTCATTTAACCATGCCAAATGTTCCACCATCACAAATCTGTTGGGGCATTAATCACTTATCGCAACTTTGAATAGATACAGCAGCAGAGACAGATTCAATACAAATGAACAAAAAATAAACACTAAAAAGTTTAGCGCCTGTTATCGCAGGACATGGATCACCTACAGTATACTATTCAATTCAATTCAATTCAATTTTATTTGTATAGTGCTTTTAACAATTGACATTGTCACA
>JAAGKR010004824.1:0-40180 GCA_011419295.1 Clarias macrocephalus | reverse complement strand
AGGGCTGGTAGGCAGGTTATTTTTCCATGTAAATTAAACGGTTGAATGAAGTTAAATATACAAAATAAATTAATAATTGCGTTTGCTTTACATTTGAGCATCTTCTTCATTGTATATACTCCCATATCATATATGTGTGTCTAATACGGTTTTATTCATATTTTATATTACATGCAGTTTGTAACTTACTTACAATTGTACTTTTAAAATGTTACCTATACGCAGGACTTTAGATGGGTAAACGAAATAGGAGTATGTGAGAGTGTTTGTGATACGCACGGGGAGACCTTTCTGTTTGGAGATGGCGTGGGATTATTAATTAACAATTTAAATGGAAACAAAAGGAAACTGAAAACACAAAATAAACAGAGCTCCTACGCGAGAACGGACGGGCTGAGAGAGAGAGAGAGAGAGAGAGAAAGCGGGATGTTGTGGCACTAGTAAACTGAGCGCGCACACTGAACTGTTCCCTAGTCTGTCTGGCAGTCGCGTGTATAAGTGGCCGCGCCGGTGGCTGTTCAGACCTCCGCGCGGTAGCAGCCTGTGGATCCGCCCGTTCTGAACAGTTTAAGCGCGGCTCTGCCCCTCGCGCCACCCGCGTCGTTACTGATTCTTTGTGTAATTCACATCTTTACTGAATATGTTCAGATTTAGTAAAATAACGACAACAGTTTCCTTCCTAGACATTTTGTATGAGCTGAAGCTCACCAAGGCCCCTATTTCCACCCAGGAAAGCCGCCCAGAGGTCGGACGTCACAAGGACTCACATCTGAGGCCGTGGCAATAGGTGGCTGGGTGAGGCCGGTTGACCGTGACTGTGAAAGCCGCGTTGAACAGTACTTTCTTTACTCTCCTTCTTTACTTTAGCTCTTCTTAAATCCCTTCCTTTCTCTATTTTCTTACAGTAGTTACAAAAAGCATATGCAAGCTACAGTATATCTAGTGTGTGTGTGTGTGTGTGTGTGAGAGAGAGAGAGAGAGAGAGAGAGATACAAACAGTGCTTTCAATCAGGCAAATCTGGGCTTGTCCAGTAGGGGGGGATAGTGAACTGTTAAACTTCATACATTTCAAAAAGAGTCAACTGAAAGAATGAAGCATATTGAAACATACACACACACACACACACACACACACACACACACACACACACACACACACACAGATATGTATAGTAAATAAAATAGGGCAACTCTGGTAGCAGATGCTGAGTTTGAACATTTTCTAGTAGAGGAGCTAATTGGAGCGGCCCAAGGAAGGATCAGGTGTCGAACAATACAGCTGTGTGTGTGTGTGTGTGTGCGTGTGTGTGTGTGTGTATGTGTGTGTGTATGTAAATATATCACTATTATGACTAGAATAGTGGATAGAATCTCTCTCTCACTCACATACACAAACTCAGACACACACACACACACACACACACACACACATACACACCATTTTTACATGTACACTGAAAATGTTGCTTTTAAAAAATACACTTTAGAAAAATAAATTAAACAAAAATAAATAAATAAATGAATAAATAAAAAATTAATAAATGAATAGTTTGTAATTGTAGATACAGTAATGATGATTTTGTGATGTCCTGCTGTCTGGAGGAAACAAATTATCCTCTGATAAGAAGATGCGGCGACTGGAATTACACAATACTGCCAAACGGGTCTCTCTCACTCTCTGTCTCTCTCTCTCTCTCTCTCACTCTCTGTCTCTCTCTCTTTCTCTCTCTTTCTCTCTTTCCCTGTTACTGATTACTGACCACTGGTATGTATATAAAAAAAAGTATACAAGAAATTCAAATAATCTACTGTCAACATAATTAAATTTTAGGAGAAAAAAAAAAGAAGTCATTATAATTTCAATAATAATTTCTAGTTAAATGTGACTTAACAGGACATCTTTATCTTGGTAAAAATGCTCAATATTACCAGCGGAACTAAATTTCTGTGAATAAACATCACATACAATGAGTTCACCTTGCTAACATTTATAGATCCAGATGAAGAGACGAACTTTGTGTTCTTTGTGTTCCACATTTACCAATCGATATGCTAAGGAGTGTGTGCTTAATGTTCATGACAACTTCTCCCTTCTGAACATCCTTAACTCTTATTTAGAACAGAATCGGGACCTCAAGAAAAAAAAATTTGTAGTAAATAAGAGGAGAAGGAGGGATTGCGCTACTGTGTAGGACAAATTTCACATACACTCACATGCGTGCACGCACACACCCCCCCCCCCACACACACACACATGTGGACACAACATTATAATAAACAATACATGCACGTATGGAAGTTGACTATAATTTACTCGCAATCCAAGGTTTAACAAAACATTTCTTTGGGCGCTTTTAAAATATGTTTTGTTTGTTGTTTGTTTGTTTTTCAATTTTGATTCAAGCATGGAATTGTTTAAAATTGTGGAAAAGTGAAAAAAAATTGCCGTATTTTGGTATCATATTAAAAACAGATCTTGGGAGGTTTACAATAGAAAACAAACAAATGAATGATGCATGGATAAAGTGAATGTATGAATGAATGATTGGAACATAATCAAAAGAATGAATAGAAATCACCCGTAATCTGTAACATTGAGTGAAGCAACATTTTCACATTTTACTGGGCATTATGGGTAAAATCATTCATTAACCACCCATCTGTACTGAAACCTGAAGTTTATGAAGGATCACAGATCAGGTTTCTCCACATCCATCACAGCCTGACTGATCAGCAGTAACTTCTTAGCTAAGTTTTATTAAAACTCAAAAATCAATTAAACAAAGTTTCATCTTCTTTATAAACTTTTCGCGAGATTGGATTCGGCAGCGGTGTATAATGTGCTGTGTGGAAATGAGATTCATGAAAAGTTCACAGGGGGGTCTGACAGATGTCGGATCAGTATGCAGCGCAGCGACACGTCCTGAATATGCTAAACTCCATCCTGTCAGAAGTGCAGACGGAGTCCACCTGATGTGAGCTGTTTAGATCTTACAGGAGGTCTGATGGATCCAATTATTCTCATTATTCTCTACTTCCTGAATTTCTCATTTTTGACACAGTTTACTCTTTTAAAGTGTGGACCAAAATAAACTTGACAGGGGAAAAAAATCATTAAAGAAAATATTTATTATACATTACAACACAGGCAATAACTTAAAAAAAACAACTGTTTAAAAGCAAAAAATAAAAATAAAAATTATAAATATAGTAGAAAACATTAAATAAACATATGTGAAAGTAAGAAAATGCTATTAAGAGTAGGATTTTCTTACTTTCAACTTAATATTTTCTACAATGTATCAATATATATAAATAAGCAACAGCAGTAAAAAGAAAAAAATTATACCTGTTGAAATGCAGTTATAAATAAACACACACTTGAGTGAAATGTAAAAAAAGAATTAAATGGAATAATTATATAAAAAAGTTATATTTATGTGAAGGAAATTAGTTGTCACGATTCGGGTGCGAGGCATAAATGCAGAGGTCCAGTTTTTAAAGGAAACAATGTTTTATTTTAAAGAAAACAGGGAAAATCAAATAAACAAATATACTTTATATGAAACTGAAACTAAAACACGTATAAAGACACGAACTAAACATGCAGACATTTAACACGATAAACCAACAGATGCAAGACACAACAATGAACCAAAACAAGCCATTTATAAGGAAACTAATGACCACCTCGGTTCAGGTGAGCGCCCATGTCACCTGACCGAGTGTAAACTGGGAAATGAAGTTAAACTCAAAAGGAACTACACACAAAGTCAGGGCGCTTTGGCGCCCTCTAGGGGTTATCCCTGACATTTGTATTAAAATGTAATGTAATATAATATAAATAGATATACATGGATTAAATAACAGAGTATTATAATGTGTTGATAATAATAATAATAATAATCATAATAATAATAATACATTTAAAGAAAGAAAAAATATATATATATTAATATAAATAATGCCTTCAGACGTTTGAAAAAGAGTTAATATATGAAATTTTACATTTTTACACACCAATATTTTAACTCAGAGTTATTTATGTTGGGAGTGAGATGGCTGTCAACCTTAGGAAAGGACAAAACAAAGAAAGGTTTGTCAGAAAGATTTTTTGACCTCTACGTCCTCTGACATCCATCTTCTCTCTGGACTGACAATCAAGAAAACCACCTTTCACCATTCCTCAGTGCTGCAGCAGGGCAGCTGTCATTGCATGTTTGTACTTTAGGTGTCAGTGGAAGGAAAAAAAAATGTTTTGATGGCAATATGCAGGTCAACGTAATTTTTCCTGGAATTTAAAGTTAGGTAGGAAAAAAAACACTTTCTACACACTAGGCTAAGATTAAAACTAAATAAAAAACAAATATTTTAAAAGCTAATAAGTTCATAATTTTAGATAGATAGACCTAAAATACAATACATTTACTGTCAAATAATTTAAATCTGTGCATCAGTGTTTTTTATAAAACAGCAGAATTCACTATTACAACAACGACAACAACTTTTTCAGCAACAACCATTAAAAACAACACCATTAAAAACAACCTCTGACTATATAAACACCAGACGTTTATTGGGAAAATTACACCAAATTGTACTACTAACACTTAATCGTTGGCAATTAAAGACTGTCAACTGTGTGAAACTCCAAAATCTATTATAAAATTTCTGCCACCAGGAACTGACATTAAACTTTGGCAGACGAGTGACGCATTAAACTACGTTTGCCCAAAATTCACTGCCCAAAGTATTTTCTCAAGAACAGCAGCATTTACTACAGAAATATCTGTCAATAAATGAATAAACACTTGATTACTTCATATTTAAAAACTTTTCCATCATCAAACACAAAAACTTTGCCTTTTGCACATATAGACCTGAGAATGATTAAAGGCTGACATTACGTCCTTATATTCAATTAAATTACATTTTATTTATATAGCGCTTTTAACGATGGCCATTGTCTCAATGCAGATTCCCAAAATGAAAAGAAAATTCATGGAAGTGTGTGAGATATTATATCGCTCTCTGATTTGTGTGGAATCCAACAGCCTTTTAAAGCCTGCCTTACAAACATTGTTTGTTTCTAGTTCATTGTGCTCTGAGTGATTAACTATTTGATTTAATTGCTACAGACCGGTGCTTTGTGTAACACTCAATTTCTCCTAATGATGCTGGAGTTGGAGTAAAGTGACCTGGTGTAATTACCTGATTAGTGCTGCCGGAAAACCAGGTGCTCTGCTCCATCATTCTCTTTCTTGAAGACAAACTTTAAATGTGAGAGAAAAGCCTATACATTTCAATGATTCCTATTATTTCTGACTTTCAATCTAACAAAAGTTTCACAGTAGGTTCATAGCATCCTGCTACAATATGAGGTATCTCTCCAAAATGATACACTTTTCTCACTCACTCACCTATCCCAGGAGACTTAGGGCACAAGGCAGAGTACACCTTGGACAGGGTGTCAATCCACACACACTCATTCACACACTACTTCTGAATGCCAATTAACTAACCTACATGTCTTTGGACTGTGGGAGGAAACCAGATAACCCAGAGGAAACCCACCAACCATGGGAAGAACATGAAAACTCCATGCACACAAAGACGGGAATCAAACCCGAACCCTGAAGGTGCAAGGCGACAGTGCTAACCACTACACCCCCGTGCCATACACTTTTCTATCAATAAAATGTTAAAATCTGAGGCAATCAACGTTTGAATCAGGAATGCTAACAGTGTAAGTTTTGAAGTATACAGTATTTAGAGATATGGCTGTGGGAATTTGGCACTGACAATAAACCCCAGACTTAGAGTTCCTGTCTTTGTTTGAAGCCAGTTTGTATAATATCATATCGCATTATATCATAATACAGTGAAAACCTTGAATTATCATATAATTTCATAAATTATAAATAATATAATACATGATCTCATTTCACATATCATATCCATATTTATATATCATATAATACCATGCAGCAAAAAAAGTCTTAAAATGTCGGTTAAAAAGTCTTCAGCAGCGCGAGAGATGAAGCTGTTTAACAACAATGCAACATCACATTTCTGCGAAATCCACAAGGACTTCCCATAGGCCCCTCTTATTCTCTCCCACTTATTCTCTTGTCTTAAATCACTTCCATTTTTTTTAAAGGTAGTTAAAAATTCAGGTTAATTTGCTTTATTTTTACTTTACATTTTGTATTAATTATTTTATATGAATCATTTTGGGTTGTAGAATGAATCATCTGAGTTTCCATTATTTCTTATGGGGGAATCTGCTTTGATATGCGAGTCCTTTGATATATACATGCACACTTCAGGAACAAATTATGCTCGCAATCCAAGGTTTAACTGTATATTATAAAGCCAGAGTTCCAGGCATTGCCTAAGCTTTTCATAATTAAAACCTTGTTGTGGAAAGGTGAAGAAAAAACTATTCATTTTATATTTCCATGTCTTTTTGTTTTGTGTTGAAATTTTCCTCTATTGTGGCCTATAAGGAATACATAAATACATACCCACCAAACATAAATACCCACGTTGACCTTTGTATATATAGGTTAAATTTATTCATATTTAATACCGCTTATCCTGTATACAGGGTTGCGAGGGGTCTGGAGCCTATTCCCATGATACTTAAAGCATAAGGCAGTGTTCACCCTGGACAGGGTGCCAGTCCAATGCAGATCACACACATGCACAGGCAGGAATCTGTGATGGTCGAACTTGCACATTTCATAACGCTTATAATCATTTAATTTACACATTACTAGTCACATCATATGCTAAGTGTCAGCGATGTGAAGGTAACCTAATAGCACTAATCATGTTTAGTTTTATGTTAAAGTCTGACGGACATTAGTACTGAGACCGGAGCCTAGTGTTTAATGGAACAAACTGGGACAAAACATCTTATAATTACCTCCATTTCTGTGAATACGCTGCCAGTTTTTATCTTTACGTTTGATTTTTTTTGTCCTTTATCTCCTGTACTGGATATTCACTTCAAATGTGCACTTTAGACATTTTTTCAGTAAAAGCAGGACCCCGTGTCTGTTCCCCTTAAAAGCGCAGACTGAGAGATATTACCCGGGTCTGCGTTCTCCTGCTCTGAGCACCTCGACTATCACTCAGCTGATCAAGTGATTGCAGCTGTTACAGGCTGAATCGACAGAGCACAACAGCTCGAATCATCTGACTGTGACAGCTGGCATAAGAGCTTTCTGATAGACACGCCTGCCTCATCTTCTCTCAGGGCTTTCGATGAAGCTCCTTCACCATCTCCTGCTGAGCCAGAACTGGCAGGAAAAAAAACACACACAAAAAAATCTCTGTGTCCCTGAGAATCCTAAAAATAATTATTTCTGTCTGATCATAATCACTTGCCAAGCCTGGTTCTGACACTTGCAATCATTTGTGACAGAAGATGATGGGTTCTGATTGAAACATTAATCACCAGGTGTAGCTACAGCTTTCCATTCAGGGTCAATGGGAACGACAGATTAAAAAACAAAACACACAAGAAGGATTTTTTTCTCACTCTGTCATTGTTCAGATGTGGTGTAAATGTTCCAATAAATCACTTACCAAAAATTTATGTTCCTTTAAATCTAAGTCTAACCCACAACATAATTAATCAACATAAATAACTGACAACTTTCATCAACAAATATATTGCAAATACACAAGGACGAATTAGCATGAATGGAAGGAGTCTCCAGTGTCAAGAGCTTTGTAACAACCAAAGATAAAACAGAGGGAGTTTAGGCTTTGTGATTTACCAGTACCTGGAAATTGACTGTATTTTGTCTGTAATAAAGGGGGGGGGGGGGAGTGACTGCTGAGGAAACTGCTATAACCTAAGTCACAACAGGAATCAGAACAGTTCCTTGACGACTCCTGTAACACACCTTTCCACAGTGTGATTTAAGGAAAGAGAAATATCCAGGCTAAAAACAACACTGTCACGTTTGTGGTACAAATGGCGAGGCATAAGTGCAGAGGTGAAGACTCACTGTAAGATGTTTTAATAAAGAAAAACTAGCAAACAACTAAAACATGAACAAACTAAGAACAAAGCTCTGGAAAAACAACATAAGAAAACAGTTACCAACACAGATGATAAGATAAATGAGTCACTAGGCAGTATAACAATAGATGCAAGACAAAGGACAAAGGCGAGACTAATTAGCAACCTCGGGTCAGATGAGAGGTCCCGTCACCTGACTGAGGTGCATTCTGGGAAACCCAGTCCAAAACAAAACTGGGCGTCTCTGGGCACAAGGCTGGGGGGGGGGGGGGGGGGGGGCTTATCCCTGACAAACACAATAACTTCTGAACATTTATGGTTTATAG
Source organism: Clarias macrocephalus (assembly GCA_011419295.1). Lineage (NCBI taxonomy): Eukaryota > Metazoa > Chordata > Actinopteri > Siluriformes > Clariidae > Clarias > Clarias macrocephalus. The sequence continues at coordinate 31,816 of JAAGKR010004824.1, read as the reverse complement.
ACCAAGAAGTCGTCTGCTTTTGGCACATTTAGCACTGCATATTACACCTTCACTAGCATGCGAATGCCGGCTGACAGTCAAATGTCTATTTAAATCATATTGTAATTAAACATGAGCAGGATTCAGCAACCAGACAAAGTAGCCATATTTCTCTTCTTTCTAAGGTTGGAGAACATTTTATTTAAATAGTCGAAACATATAAAAAAAAACAGGCTCCTTCGCTGCTAATTTATTCTCATTCCCAGGCTGGTGTGTGTTTGCTGGAGGCTTCGGATGTCCCTTGTGGACTCTCGATCGATATGCATATGAAAAATATATATTTTGCCTGAATATTTTATTTTTTAACACTAAAGTTCGTCTTCTATGCTTCTAATGAAATCTTGAAGGGGCTTTTCTTTAAAACAGGATTTTCTACAACTTCTGCACAATCAATAAGCATTAAAGTGCAACAGGATCTAAATAAATCTATGGGTTGTGAGCATATTAAATGACATGCTCGAACTCTATAAGTCAAAACATTATTATATATTTCAGGTTTGACATTCGTTAAGTTTTGAAAGAAATGAAGGGAAAATGATCACTTGATGTGTCCAGAGCACCTCGACATGCTTACCTGCCAGCTCGGGACCGGGAGAGGGGGACTAACACCCAGGCATGATGTCTCCGACATTCTATATTTTATTTACTGTCAGCAAAAAGAGAATATTTAAGCTTTTTGGCCAGGTGACCTGGAGACAAAGATAGTAAGTTAGACAAAAATATTCATCTTTGTTACAAAGTATTACCATATAAGCAATAAGGAAGTGAAGTGAGGGGTTTGTTTGATGGACATAGAAGCATGGGAGGAGCTTACCACAAAAAAGGGAAAGTAAATAAGTATAAAAAGGAACAATAACAGATAAAAAAAAATAACAGTTAAGTTTATTATGTTGATTAAAGATTAATTATAGCTGTGCATATAGCCAATAGCTAAGTGTTTGGGTAAACCTATATTATAATGTAATATAATGCTTAGACTGGGTTCTGTTCAGGATGAGGAATGACGTCGGGTCTGCAGTCTCAGATCTTTATCATACTTTTTTTAAATTATTATTATTAAACATTAACAACTTTCAACATATTTATGAATTTATATATTTTTTTCCCCAGCAGAACCTCAGCATTTCAAATATCTGTCTGTGGTTTCACTCTCATGAACAGTACCTAAAGCAAAAAAAAAAGTCTGTGGAAATACATCAATATTTCATATTTGGTAGATTCAAGGGCTTTTGTTTGGTAAACTTATTTTCATGCTAAAAGAAGGTTAAGATGATAAACATAGATTCATTCCTAATTCCTGTTGTCCGATTTTCCAAATTGATACTGTACTGTATATCTCTGTTCCCTGTCAGCCTATGCTGCTTATTTTCTCATTTTACTGTTTCTGCAATACTTACTAGAGCAGTGGTTGTCTATATTATTTTTAATATGCCGCATGAATGACATATTAAAAATAAATGCCGCATGAATTTTCTTATTGTTGTGCTTCACAATTGTGACCTACGTGAACCCATCAACGTTGGGTCAAACTCTCAAAACAGGAAATGAACCTACACCACCGAAACTTGAGTTTCTGTAAGGTCGCCCAAAAGCACTGGGGGTAAAATATGTTACAGTCTCACTTATATTCTCACTTATTGCTTTTAACTGCAGAAAAACCAAAATGCCAGACTGTGCAGCAGGATTCCATTAGCATAACATGAACAGATTCTGCTTTGAGATTAAATATTTCTAGCTAAAACATTTACCATTGATTTTTTTTCTCCTGACACAGTCCATCATCTTTCATCAGTTCATCCCTGTTTGTCATGTTAACCTCATTAACGCTCTAATAATGCTGTCAACTCACCACAAACCGTCTAAACCGTTTATTTCTCCTCTGGGGCTAACAGTCATAAATCATAGCAGGTGTAATTGTAATTTGGTGTCAGTCATTAGAGCAGAGTGGCTGCTTCTCTACTTATTTTGCCCTGTAGGTAAAAGGATTGTTGGGAATGAATGTGGCCAGTCCCATAGCTTCAGGAAGAGTCATCATCATCCTTGTTAATGGCTGCTATAACAGTCAGTTTTTTCTAGTAGTTATTCATTATTGCTAATAAATAATAGTAAATAAATAAACCTCACTTTGTCATGTTATATACTGTGGGCACGAAACGAGGTTAGTCCCAATCCCGCGAGAGCTCAACACATTTCGTGTGTATGGAAATGCTTTTACTTTTGCTTTAAACATAACTTTGTTTGGTGATGGACAGGTTTAACCATGAAAACTTAAATGATCTCCCATCACACTAATTCAGGATGTTTCTTGCACCACATTTCTCCTGTTAATTCGATGATTCAGCACTATCCTTTAATAATGTAAGTTAGCTCTGATCCCAGTTCCTGTCATTTCAGCTTCATCTGTATTGTTTTCTTTGCTTGATACAGGCCAATAATTACAATAATTTAAACTTTTGAAACAGCAACTTGATTGGCCAGGGGTAAACAATCACTGGTGCAAAGCAGACGCCATTGCCTCACTAGCTTCTCTTCTTCACTTGTTTGGAGCTAATGTGACAAAAACACAGCTTGTCATATTCCAAGCAAAATCATACAAAGCATAAAAGTATTTTTATTTTATTTTATTTTATACAGTAAAAGTCAGTGCAACCATTTTAATGTATTTATTTTTTAATATCGTGTGTAAAAGCTTACAACCAAATATAAGGCAAATGCAACCTCAGATGAACAACATCATGTGTTTAACATACATTGTTTAAAGCTTTACAAACATTTTATTCACATATAACATCGGAAAGGAAAATAAGATACAAATGAAAATTACATTAACAATAACACCAACAATAACAACGACGAGAGGGTTATACTTATATAGTTATAATAGAAAGAGGCATTTAGTTCTTTAAATGCATCCATAGTTTTAATTGCTTTCCAGCTTTAAAATACATTTTCAAATCAACCTTTAAATGGAACATAGATAAATAGTGATAATAATGAGCACGGAACTGGAATCCAATAAGAGACCAAGGTGCATGGCATTCTGGGAAGTGAAGTTTGGAGGCAAATGTCAAAATATGAGTTCAAACATTAACATAAAACACAAAGACTCGGGCTGCAAGGCGCCCACTAGAGGTTAACCCAAAAGGTGATACAGGACAAAATCTCTTGGCTGGTCTGCCAACACAGAGGTTGTAGTGTTTGTCCTTTGGGCTGAGCAGACTCAGATAGCGGAGCAATCACGTTACCCTCAAATTTGATCTATATACTGTATGGTGGCACAGTGAGTGGCTCAGGCAGTGCAGGGCTCTCCAAGAGCATCGCGTGTCTGGAACCAAAACAATTCTCAGACCTATAGGTCTTGTTTATTTTAATATTACATCACATATCAGGTACAGTTCTCCATCTCCATCTCTCTTTCTCCGTGTTTGCCTGTAAAGCCACCTGCTGTCCCGAATTCAAATTGCATGTGTCAGAAGGCTCAAGCATACAGTACTGTACTTCAACTTACAGTCTAAATATCTTGTTTTTTTTTTTATTTTTTTACAGCAAACCTAAGAAAGTGTCACTTATAGGAACAGCATTTCAAGAAAAGTGTAGTAAAAGTAGTGACTATAAAGCATTATTATTATTATTATTATTATTATTATTATTATTATTATTATTATTATTATTATTATTATTAAAAATCTTTAGAAAATATGACATCACACGAGCCATTTCTTCATATCGTCACTAGTTTGAAAGAATCTATAATGTTTAAGACACAATGTACATCTCTTGAAAATATGGCAAAATTGTGTTTGTTCAGGTGTCTGTAAAATCCACACCTCTCTGTTTTAAAGGTACATGTCCTGCTCATGTGAACCCACCGGTGAGAGAACCCTGTAATAAAGCAGGCTCCGTTCATCACAATGCACTGTTTTGGTCCGATGCAGCACACTTTATTACTGCACTGAGTTCAGATTTTTCAGAATTCTTCTTCTTGTCCACTTGGCTGTTTCTCTGCTTTTCTTATCCAATCTCTGACTTAAGTAAATTAACTTTTATTCTTTTATAACAGCAGCTTCATGACTGTGCTAAATTTCTCCAGTTTAAATTTATTGTCATGATATAAAACTATAAACTATACTATAAACAGTATGTTTTTTTCCTGTCTGTTTCATGTCCTGGTTGTTTAAAAATGCAAAAATATCAAAATGTTTTGGTGACGTGATTTAATTTATGCCCACTAATAGTTACCACTTTGTCCCATTAATAACGCTTTATTCTTGCAATGAATATTTCACCAACACATTCACAATAATGCCATTTCTCAGCAGAAATCCTTTTATATGTGATTTTACTTGTGATTTTTATTTATTTATTTATTATAATTTTTTTTTAACAGAACTTAATTGGAGTCATGAACATTCCACCATCAGGAAGTCAGCAGGAGCTCAGACATTGGACTATGGTTCAGAAGGTTCCAGGTTCAAATTCAATGACCACCTTTTGGGCACTTGAGCAAGACCCCTCACCTGCTCAGATGTGTAATAAGTAAAAATTAAGTCACTAAGGGCATCTGCCAAATGCTTAAATTTAATGTAAGTCCTCCAGGTTACAGAAAGGAAATGTATGAAGATGATCAACATTAAATTATATTTACTTATGAAATTAGATTCTGAAACGAATGCCATTGTTTTATTTCCTCTCTCAGGACCAGTATATCTAACATCAAACTGCAAATACAAAACAGCACAAAACAACACAATGAGACAATAGAACCAACAAATGATGTCAATGTCTGGAGTTATTTTTGCATATTAAATGTTTTTAGAACAGCATTTATTAATTATTGTTTCTCAAAGCACAATGTGTTAAATGCTTCATTTAAAAATTGTTGGTTCTAAACAATTTTCAAAATGAATCATTTTATATGAATTAATTTAACAAATAATGTTGATCGTCTGCTTCGCAGTCTGAGCAAACACAGAGAGATTTCCTACAAATCTGTGTGATGTCACACGTATAAATCTGTGAGATGTGCAGACACACACACACACACACACACACACACACACACACACACACACACACACACACACACACACACACACACACACTTAAATTAATAATTAATAAATAAATAATAAAACAGAGGATATATTTACATGTCTATAAAGAAAACAGCATATTACATAGCAGACCAGTTTTTGGACTGGAATAATAAATAAATAAATAAATAAATAAATAAATAAATAAAAGTATAATGTAGGATCATGGGTTTTGCATAAAAATAGAAAGGTGTGACAAAATTCTCCTGTTGTTAGGATTATGGTTATGATTCTCATTATCATTATTACAACTGTGTTCATGTTTATTGCAAATATGTGTATATAATAGTTCTTTATGCTCAGTTCTTAAATTGAACCTATATGTGAGTTGATATCAATATTAAACTAATGCAAAAAATATATATATATATATTCTGAACTTCGGAAAAAGCACTGCTAATTTCAAATTTTTTTGTCATGGTAACAGTAACATAAATAGAAACATAGACACATTTTCATCCTGACGGTAAATAGTCCTTAAGCCTGTGCGTAAACATATAATCACATGACTCACAGTAATATTAAATGCCGCGTAACGTAAAAAGTGTGTAATGATTCCAAAGGTCAGAAAACTGTCCGTTCTCTGTGTGCAAAATGTGACCTAGAGCATGAGGTGGGGTTGAGTGAAGTGGAGACTGAGTTACTACTACTACTACTAATAATAATAAATATTTGTTTTAAATAACATGGAGATAAATAATTAGACATTTTTTAAATGTATATTTTGCATGATTACATTTCTGTATTACAGACTGGAATTAGGGTTCAATATTCTATTCTTGATCTTTTCTAGACACATTGCATCACACATACAACTGTCATGTTTTATTTGAATATTGAATTGTTTTACTTATTATTTGTTGTCCCCATTTGCCACCAAACTATAGTCGCTCTTCTACTGAATTGAAACTTAAAGAGCCAGCCTCCACTCCCCATGTGATTTAGTGAACCTTGGCCGCTGATGACCCTGTTGGCGGTTCACTGGTTTTCCTTCCTTGGACCAGTTTTTCCATTAGAGCTGCAGTTTTAGAGATGCTCTGACCATAGTTACCTAGTCATTACAATGTAGCCCTTGTTGCTCAAATTCTTACACTCATCTATTTTTTTCTTTCTGCTTCTAATGCAGCTTAAATAAATAAATAAATAAATAAATAAATAGAAATAATTAAATCGCCACCTTATATATCCCACCCAATTCCAGACACCGTTATAATGAAACTGTAATTGACCAACCCCTAAACTGAGCAGCACCACGTCGACTGAACCTGATAACTACGTTAGTTATCTTTATAGACCAGTTGAATCAGTTCTGTTTGACCCTCCAAACTGTGCTGGACACTGAACCCTCAGGACTGGAATTTTTTATTTTTTGTGTGTGTGTGTGTTTGTTGGTTTGTTTTGTTTACACCTTCTGTCTGTCTGTTATTTTTCTGGTAGTTCACCTAAATGTAAACATTATTTCACCTTCAGTGTTTATGAAGGGTTTCTACAAACTCCATACCTGTGTTCATGTTCAAGAGGGGAATGGAATTGTTCTCAGTTGTCACAAATCCAGCATTTTCTACTTAGATTTAGTCTACTCCCACTTTTTTTCTCTTCTTCTTGAAGCTCGGTTTTGTTTTCTGGATTGTCATTACACATCCCAGATTGCGCTTTATCTCTTGATGGTCTTGAGAGCAACGACATGCGACTGATTACAGAAAAGGCTCATATAAAGTCACACCTTTTCCCACAGTTGTCCTGCTTACAATAAACTGTTCATTAGTTAATGACACATACACAGTACTGTATAAAATTAAAAAAAAGGATTAGGGATTAGAAGTTATTAGAATACTATAACCGATTGCTGAAATGTCATTCAATTATCACGTGAAATGTTTCACACTACAACATTAAAGCGACCTCATTGAAACTTAGACATATTATATATAACGACATGAATCACATCTTCATGAGAATAGATATTATCGTTACATGATGCATTATTACCTTATTGCTAGTTTTTTTTAATATATATATCCATCCAATCAAGAACACATGATCACACATTGTCTTCTTTTTGAAATAAATAATAATAATTAAAAAAAAATACAAATAAACCAGCAACCTAAATGTGATATACAGTCAGGATCATTAATATATAAAAATATAGTATCATTAGTATCCACAATTCTGCATAATAAAAAAGTCCTGGTTTGACTTGAACGCCCCTGGTGTTATCTGATCTAATATCTATATACTGTACTGTAGGTATAATCTCATTGCTTCAGACAAAAACTTGTTGAATTTTGCTTCATAGGACAGGAAAGAAACCCTGCATCTGGTCATGTACAGGGTCCAGACTTACAGTCAGGTACTTTCTTTATAGCAAATGAGCAACTGTATAAAGTGTTAAATAAATGATAAAAAATAATACTTGTGGTATGTGATGCATAAAATGCCACTTTAACTAACTACTACTTTTTACCACGAACAAACAAAAAACGTCACCATGTTAATGATAAAAGATTTAAAAATATTTTTTTTGTAATTGTTTGCCATTATGAATTTTTTGGCTTATGTGTGGCACCATGTCACTCTGTACGATAGGATCACGCAATTACACAATTGCATTTCCCGGCAGTTGCTACATTTGATGATGTGTAATAATTCTGAAGGTCATAAAGTGGTAAATTCGTGTATAAAAGTCTGTGCATGTGAATCAAGTCCCAGACCATAAGGTGACACTCTGCTGATTAAAAGAAGAAACTGTGTTACACTGTATAATCAGGTAAAGTAGAAGTCTTAAAACTTAAAGATTTATATTTATTGGATATATTTATATTCTACATGAACAGTTCTGTATTATAAGCCCGATCAGGTGGTTTGATTGCATTTATAGCAGTTTTTATTATATATTTTAGATGATAATATTCCTTAAAGATTGTGTAAAAGGTGTCATGACTAAATATTAGGCAAGATGTATTGTACTGTATCATCTTTACTGTATCATTTCAATGCGGTGTGGCTTCTTTTCATTATACTGAATTATTCTGTTTGTTTTTGTGCCTTTTATTAGCTAGATTCTGAAATGAATACACAAGTGGCAGCAAATGGACACACTGTCCCATCTGGACTTAATGTGGTTCCCACGTCCCCTTCACCAATTCTTCGCTTTCTGAAAGCCGAGCCAAAAGCACTTGGGGTAAAACACATTTTTCAAAACATGCATTTTTAATACATTTTAATCACTTAGCCAGATAAAGATAACGAGCTTTGACAGGTTAATGCTTTTCATTTGGAATGTTGAATTAGAATATGATTAAATTGCTGATATTATGATAAGTACATCCTCTTCAGAGAGCTACCATGCAGAACACACATGCTGTTGTTAGCTGTAATTGATGACCCTTTTTAATATGATGTTCTGTATTCTAGATTTTCATTATAACCGTGAATCCTGTCCAGAGTTGTCAACATATGCAATGTGTTTGCTTGTTTCCTACTTTCTCCTTCACAGACTGTCCAAATAATGATTGGACTTATCTCTTTAATGTTTGGGATTGTCTTCATGACTGATCCTCTAACTGCCCCGATCTCTGCTCTTAGCGGACATCTTTTCTGGGGAACGATATTCGTAAGTGATCTATTAACAACAGCTCAATTAAAAAGCTAATAAAGTTAATACATGACTGAACATGGAATTTGGAACCTTGATGATGTCAAAGCCGTCACTGACTGGGAGCCAAGAAAGGGAACTCGGCCATGTTCTCTGGGTGGGAGGGGCACGCACCTTTCCTCCAGTAAATCACAGTCAGTGCGTTAGTCTAACTAACTGTGTTAGTCTAATTGAAAGCAGTCGAACTCTCACCACAATTGCATTCATCTTTGAGCCTGTGTGCAGTGATTTTCTCTGAGTTCCTTATGCACACCTGTGATGTTGCATGAGCAGCAGTTTGTAAAGATGTGGTTGACTGGAAACTATTCATGTATTATTATTATTATTATTATTATTATTATTATTATTATTATTATTATTATTATTTATTTATTTATTTATTTATTTATTTATTTTTTTTTATTATTATAATTTTTTGCTAGTTGGTAGTGGTCATATGAAATAAGAAAAAAGGTTACTAGATGACTAAATTTGTATGCAGTAATAATAATAATAATAATAATAATAATAATAATAATAATAATAATAATAATAATAATAATAATAACATTATCATTGCAGTACATCATTACTGGCAGTCTCTCTGTCGCAGCAGCAAACAACCCTAATTCCTGTCTGGTACGTAAACCATTAAATACATTTAAAATTTGTCAATTGTTTGCAAGGTGTTTGCATTAATGCTGCATTTTATGGAGACCCTGAAGGTGATAAAGTCGCTCATGTTTTGCTCACTGTTTTCCTTCTCTAGGTGCAAGGCTCTCTGGGAATGAATGTCGTCAGTGCCCTAGGTTCAACAGCAGGCATTGGTTTACTGACAACAGACTTTTTCTTATATTACAACTGCTACAATACTGATTGTTACAGGTTTGAGGTAAGGGTTTAAAACATACTGTAGGTCCTAAAACCTGACTTGGGGTTTATAAAAAAAAATGGCATGTCAATTACTCATGGGTAAAGATGAAAAGATGGGCACAGTTATATAACATTAATTAGGACAAAAAATAGGATTATACTGTATATAGTCATAATAAATCCTACATTTTTCCCCCTAACTAATGTATAAATTAAGGAAAAAAGTATATTTAGTTGTTGATTTCACCCACAATAATAACTACAAACTAATTATGTGCTGTTTATGATACATTTATTGCTTGGAATCGAAAACTTCTGTGTTTAGTCATATTTATAACATATTCATCTATTTGATATCAGGCACGATCTAAAGCGATCAGTGGAGTACTTCTGGTTTTCACTATTCTTCAGCTATTCCTCTCAATCACCATCTCAGCCTTCGCCTGCAAAGTCACCTGCTGCTCTCAACCGATGGTGAGAATCACAAAGTTGTCAAAAAAGCAAAAACCTTTGCCCAGCCACTACGCAGTGACCATAGATTAGTCCATTGATACACATGTTACTGATTTATGAACTGTATGCTTAATCAAAATTTTTAAGTGTAAACATTTAATTCAGTCTGGTTTTGACCCTTGTCATGTCCCAGACTTTTGTTTCACTTTATTCAAGCTTTTAAACAAACAAACAAACAAACAAACAAACAAACAAACAAGCAAACAAACAAACAAACAAACAAACAAACAATTAAATTAATTAATCAATTAATTAATTAAAACAAATAATTGTAAAATGCTATCCAGTCCATAATTTTTAAAAGTAGCAATTTCTTAGACTTCAAGGGACTCATGAAAACATTTTATTTTACATAATTTAACATTCTGTAATGCACAGGAGTGATATACACATTTTAACATAGATAAAGATGACAGGATAATTTACATTCTACTTGAAGCTGATTAAAATGTTTAAAAGCAAACAAAAAATGCATTTTAATTAATACTAACAACTGATCATAGTGCACCATGGATAACAATAACAGTTAATCTCTCTCTCTCTCTCTCTCTCTCTCTCTCTCTCTCTCTCTTTAATTATAAGGTGCCTGTAATGTACGCTAACCAGGGTGCTACTGTCAACACACAAGTAAGTGTAAAAAATAGTTTTACTCAGGAACATAAAATATGCAAAAGCAATGAAACAGTTACGTTAACCACACAAAGCTGATGATTCATCCCATAACATCTCACCAGGAAAAACTGCAACATTTCCTAATAGTAAACATTTATCATACTGTATATCAGCTACATCGTCCATTTCATATCTATACACAATGGGGTTAAAGTCTCGACTCTTTCACAATTTGAGCCAGATGAATCCTGGCATCATTATCTTGGAATATGCCCGTGCCATCAAGCACCAAATAAATAAACTAATAAATAAAATAAATAAATAAATAAATAATTGATAGAAAAATCTGGTCATTCACTATGTACATATCTTCAGATGACCTAATTTGTTTTAGCACATAACATTGCTGACATTGACCTGACAAACATAACCATCCCCAGACTGTAACACTCCACCCACCTTCAGGTGTAATACATGATGGGTGTATCATGTTATCCGCTTGCTCCACATTCCATTTTTATGCTAGTTAGCAAATCGAAGCCTTTTTTTCTGATTAGCCTGACTGTTTTCCCCACAGTTAGTTATATACTGTACATATAAGTTTAGAGATTTGTGCACCACAGATCCGGTCACTTTTACTGTATGTCCTCCTTCAGAAGCCTTAAAACCTGGCAGTAGAATTCGATATTGATGGTTTGGCCCCTGGAGACGAATTCTTGATGCACAATGCTGCAAATGTCGAAAAAAAAAAAAAAAACAATAAGTGTGCACTTGGTCAAGTTGTGGACCTGCCTTGCTTTTTCGGGAATGGAGATGAAGGGCTCTTCCACTGTAAAGACTCATCTCAGGGTCGTACCAATACACCCAAGTTTCGCCACAGATCATAAATTAGTCTATTGATACACGTTATTGATGGATGAACAGTACGCTTTACCAAAAATTCGAAAATGTGCACATTTAGTTTACTCGGGTTTTGACCCCTGTCATGTCCCAGACTCTGTATTGTTCTTTATAACTCCTTTTTTCCCCAAGTCCTTTATATCTGACCTTTCGTCCACTTCATTAACAAATAGAAATCAACCATTAAATCAGCATAAATAAATTAACTAATTAATTAACTTCAACAATTAAACTAACAAATCATTTTGAAGCACTATCAAGTTCATAATTTTAAAAGTATCAATTACTCAGATGCTCAGACTTCACTTTATTCATTATTATTTTAACCTGAATGCAATGAAATCAATGTGAGAAAAAATGTTAATTAAAATACTCAGCACACTTAGTTTAAAATCCTGTAAAGCACAGGAGTGGTATACACACTTTTAACATAAACGACAGGATAAGAAGTTAAATTTGACTTCATTTTAAGTTGATTATAATATTTAAAAACAAAAAAGACAACTAACAGCTATGACAACTAATCACAGTGCACTATGGGTAACAAGTTAATCTCTCTCTCTCTCTCTCTCTCTCTTTCTCTCTCTCTCTTTCCTTACAAGATTCCTGTAATGTTTGCTAACCAGGGTGCCACTGTCAACACACAAGTAAGTAAAAGAAAAAATAAGTTTTACTCAGGGACATTAAATACGCAAGAGTAATGAAACTGAGTAACATGAGTTAAAACCTGGCAGTAGAATCCGTTATTGACGGGCCCCTGGACGGGGACCAATTGTCAATGCACAATGCCGAAATGTCAGAAAAAATGATGAGCATGCCACTTGGTCGAGCTACGGACCTGCCTTGCCTTGCTCGGTCGTGGAGATGAAGGACTCGTCCACTGTAAAGACTGTTGTCTTTACGCCCAAGTTTCGTCAATGGTAATGATTCACGACATGAAGGTCGGGTCATCCATGGCATGCTGATGGAGTCCTTGGCAGACTTCGATGTGACGTTCCTTCTGCTCCTGGGTCAGCAGCCTGGGGACGAACTTGGCAGCAACATTGTCATACAATCATACGATGTTGTGGATTGTTCTCTGATCTGATCATCATGCCTAAGTTGCTGCATGGTTCCGACATTTTCTAGGGTTAAACTCATTGAAGATCTTTCTGCCACTTGTCTTCCACTGATGTTTTTCTGCTCCTGAAGCCTGTGTGCCACTCAAAACACATCAAAAGACTCATTGCAACATTACAGTAAACTTGTGGAAGCGTGTCAAATGTCTCTGTGGAGGATTTGTCTAGAATTTCATGCTCGCGCTTCGTTCGAACGTGGTAGCATGTTTAGTCAGAGTAGCACCAGGTGCTCAGCTCCCGATATACACAGGATGATGTTGTTCGGTAGACTGACTATTGCTCCCTGAGACTTTGTGCGCCACCTTGTGCTGCCTGCTGGTGCTGTTCTACAAAACTAGTCTCGAAACTTTTTGATACCATATTGTATATCTGTGTGTGTGTGTGTGTGTGTGTGTGTGTGTGTGTGTGTGTGTGTGTGTGTGTGTGTGTGTGTGTGTGTGTGCTTTTGTAGTGCATCCACCCTATACATCCCCATGGATTAACTGTTACTATGTAATTAAAATATCAAGGTGCAATAATAAATTTCATTCTGAATCAAAGAACAAATTGATCAAACAAAACTGGTAAACCAAGAAAGATAACAATTCAGTGGGTGCAGCAAAGTCACATAAAACATGAAGATCTGATCAGAAACCAAACAAAAGTCTTTGTTTAGTGTTGGCTCACAGTGTATTATGTGTGACACAAATAATTTCTTGAAAAAAAAAACATATACACATTTGCATAGAAACGAAGCTCCTGTGTAAATTTTACATTTTGAATTTTTTTTTTCTTAAGATTCCTGTTGCAATGTACCATAACCAGGCAGGCAGAGCTCACCCAAATGTAAGTAAAAGTCACTATACCTTCATTGAATAAAAGTAATGAAACAAACAAACAAAAAATGTTTTGGAACAAACAATATATATATCGGATATATAAAACGTATTTCATTTTAACCACCTAATTTAAGTTTCTTTTTCCCCCTTTTCCCCAGAGTGTTGTTTTATTCCCACAAACACATGTGAACATGAGCAGCCCAGCACCGCAAAACAGCTATGAATGGTCCAGCAGATAGTTAAAAAGTTAGTTAAAACAAGGCCAAAAATAATAATAATAATAATAATAAATCACATTTCCAAGTTAGTATTTAATGTTTTGAATACTCGTGTGTCATGTCAACTTCCTGTATGTTTATGGAATATTTGTTGTTAATGTGATTAAGAGCACATGTTATTTTATATGCATGATATATGTATAATGTCTTTATTAGTGTGAAGTTTGAAATAAATAAAAATATTGAAAAAAACAAACCAGTGATTAAAAACATGTTCAGTTCATATAAAGCCAGGTTCATAAATATTTCTTTTAGCTGCATATTGCTGTATATTGAAGTTGAAATGAACCTTCTGTCCTGTACCTGTCTCTGCTCATTACAGTTGGCGTGAAGGCTTGGGGGAAAAATTTGCTTTTTCTCCAGTAGTCCCTTATTGGGTCCAGCTTCACCATGGTCATGTAAAGAACAAGAGCAAATCTACAGTTACATCTGTCCACTTGTATTTCCGTTTCTGTGCAATATGACGGGCTGCACACTTGGTGTTGTAGCAAATCGTTTTTTATACAATCGACTTGAATAATTCCAGTGGTGTGTCTGGCAATCTATTAAACCTAGCAGCACTTCTGGTGGCCAGGTGGACTTGAGCATCATGTCGGAGGATCCACGTCAGCATCATCTTCAGAATTCCAAATGATATGAAGAGAACGCGGCCATGTGCAGACACATATCTGCCTGATGGTTGCCAAGAACAAACAAACAAAATACAACAGTTGGCAGGTTCACAAGAACATTTTAGCAGGTGGCGCACTTTAATGCAAAACAGCCATGTCTAGGCACTTCAGAACAATGTGGCTAAAAGGCATATCCACAAGCACATTCCAGCCATTCATAGACTATGTAAAACCAAGAATAGTACCCCAGGCAACACAGTGCGATAGAATATCTAAAAATAAAAGCTGCTTTTTGGAAAGTGAAAGTGAGTGCCAGTGTGAGTAGCTTTATTTAAATAAAATATAATCTGATTAAAAATAGCGCCAGCTTTCGCAAGGAATACTTAAAACAAGATCAATAATATTACCCCAGTCAAACTATAAAGCATAATATAATATCTAAAACAACTGTGTGTGGTTCTGCCTGTGGCACATTGAATTTGAATATGTAAACGTTTAACAAGCCTTCAAAATATTAAACATTTACCTAAATGATGGAAAGAGAGGCGTTTGGGGAAGGAAAAGAACTGCTCATGATCTGACACATCCCCGCTCATCTTATGGTGTGTTCACATATAACCGACAGTGGAGCTCAGTCTCTTGTATTTATGTGATGATGTGACTGCTGGCAAAAAGCAGCAGAATCATTCTGTAATGTGTGAGGCTCTAAAACCTGATCAGAGACCTCTGGCCAGTGCACCACACGCTAAACCAGTGCACTCCCAGTGCGGCAGCATATATATATATATATATGATAAGAGATTTGAGTCAAAACACACAACTTATTTGACTATTATGTTATGATTATTTGAGTCAGAGTACATGATTGCATGAATAAAATGAATTCCTTCATTCAAAAAAGTCTCCAGTTTTTATTTGTTTTCTTACCGTAATAATCCCAAGTTTCTAAGCTTGTGATAAAGTAATAAATCTTTTACTTGTATTTAAAATATTCAAAAAGAGCCATTTTCATCTTCTTTCAACTTCTTATTCTACATGTTTTTTTTATTTACTATTGTAATTATTATTAGTTTACCTTAGAAAAATATAATGAATTTTTATTTTGGAAACAGGAGACATTCCAGAACTTTCCTCCCCGTTGCTTTCTTCATTATATAACCACATTGTTTATTAGTTTTATTTCGTTTTATTTACATAAAAAGCACAAACCTTCCAAATAATGAGTAGAGTGATACGTTTTTTTTGTTTAAACAAGTAATAAGAAGAAGAAGAAGAAGAGAAAGAAGATACTGAAAAACAACAAGAAGAACAAGAAGAACAAGAACTAAAATATGAGGAAATATATTTATTTATTTAACAATGGTCCCATAAATCTATCATATTCTAACTTCTGTACACTTTTTGTGCTCGATTCCTCCCTTACTGTTAACACTCCACGCCTGTAGCTGCCACTTTATTTAGTCTTTGCAAACATTCTTCATGCTAATTCTAACTGTGCATTTCTGTTACTTGTTACTCTCACTCAGACACTCAAAGCTACAGGATGACTTTTGGCTTTTTTTTTTTTTTTTTTTTTTTGCAAAAACTACTTTGTTTTGAAGTTGAAAAATTCTGACACATCTGAATGGTCTTTCAGACAGTTTTTGTGTTACTACCAATTTTCTATCAAATCCTCTTTAACAATAAACACTTTAATCTGAGTTTTAGTAAACAGTTTATGGCAAATACATAATTCATCATGAATATTCACTGTATGCTGGCTAATTTGAAATATTGTTTTTTTCCCCTGTCACTATGCTTCTGCTGCCACAACACCACGTTCCAGTCCCATGCCAATTCCTGCAGCTCCCACAATGCCTCACTTACGCATCAGTCTCCACTCTCGCTTGTGTTTCTGTTCTGCCTGGTTTCATGGCTTATTGCCAAAATACATGGGTGAAGGTTTTTCCAAGTAAATGTCTTATGTAATTAATTTTGTCACACCTTTCTATTTTTATGCAAAACCCATGATCCTACATTATTTATTTATTTATTTATCTATCTATCTATCTATCTATCTATCTATCTATCTATTTATCTATTTATTTATTTATTTATTTATTTATTATTCGAGTCCAAAAACTGGTCTGCTATGTAATATGCTGTTTTCTTTGTAGACATGTAAATATATCCTCTGTTTTATTATTTATCTATTAATTATTAATTTATATTTGCAATTAGTGAATTATTTTGTACATAATAATGCAGACATGAAAAAAAAAACATACTTATCAATATTTGTACAAAAGGTAATATAAAACATTTGTGCAGTGTGTGTGTGTGTGTGTGTGTGTGTGTGTGTGTGTGTGTGTGTGTGTGTGTGTGTGTGTGAAAGAGAATAGAAAAATAAAATTAATTCTTTCTGGCTTTAAATATCGTATTTAAACAGCTCTGCATATATTTTTTATGCAGATGTCGTCTGTTTTTTAGTTCTAATAAATTTATTCATTCAATTGCAAGGTACAGAAGACAAAATAACAAACACATACTAAACCTATACCACTGTTCTGTCAAAGTCTTGATTCTGATTGGTCAGAAGGTATTGTTTTCCTTTTCAACTGCAGCTCTGAGCAGCATTAGTGCAACTGCAAATCACAGGATTAGATTAATGAGCTCATTCACGTAAAAATGTAAAAAAAAAAAATCACACAGAATCTCCACTGACAACACTTAGAGGTAAAGCTATAGCCACGTTTTATTGCATATTCAGAAAAGACAAGTTCATACTTTGTCATATCTTTATGCCCCCTAGACAACTGAATCCTTTGTTTTCTTCCTAATGAGTCTCACTAAGAAGTGGTTTTCTTATTCACACACAGCTGTTTAGTCCCAGTCCTGTGAGTTCTCATCACGATGTGTGTGTGGAAATACTCTTACTTTCACCATTAAACATAGATGCCTACAGGCCGTTTTTTACTTTCCAACTTCACCAAGCAGGTACAGTAAATGCCCTCATATCAAATCAAATCAAATAAAAAGAAATCCCACCAGGAGATGTTTGGAGGGACTTGTTTTATAAAGGGCTCTTTGCTTTTTCTCCCTCTTGCAGGCCGTCAAGAATATAATGCTGGTTAAGTTACTGTTTATTGTTCCTCTGTTTACTTTTACTGTTGGTTTCTTCTCATGCAGATATTTGAAATAGGTCAGTGGTGTTCAGTTTTCCCCAGAAAGGACCCATGGGTGTGCAGGTTTTCATTCCAGCCAAGCAGAAGCCGCACCTTTCTATTGAAAGTCAAGAAGTACTAATTAAAAAGATGGAATCAGGTGTGGCTTAATCAGATAGAATCAGGTGTGGGTTGGAATGAAATTCTACACCTACAGAGGCCCTTTCTGGAGTAGATGATTCGACAGTACTGTAATAGGTGCAACAAATAAGTCAAAGCAAATGACTTTTTTTTTTTGAGTTTGAAAGCAGCAGATGTCTTATGCTGTTGTGGAGAAGAAAGTACAATATTGTACTTTTGAAAGCAATGAAGTGAGGCCCTCAAAAAATAATATTTTAGTAAAAAGTATATAAATACAGTGTATTTATGTTAAATGTATTTCTTTTCTATCTACCACTGGCATGGCAGTGCCAGGACTTGAAAATCCGGACCTTCTAATCAAGAAACCCTTAAATACTGATCATTTTTTCGTGCCTTGCCTTGTTCCTGAAATGCAAAATCTACTTCAGTAGAAATTCTGGAACAAAGGATGCATGGCATATATATATATATATATTTGACAGATAATTGAAGCAAACCAAAATCATTTAGTGAAGGGACGGAGACGTGACTGCATTGCTAAAAGCAAAGGGAGGTAAAATAAGTTTCTTTTTTTTTGCATTTCTATTATCATGTTTTTTGGGGGTATAGTTTTACTTTGTCTTGTGTATCATTATGTAGAACTTTTAGATTTGCCTTAAATGAAAAGTGCATGAAAAATCAACAGGATACTAATATATTTTTTAAAAGTGTGTGAAACTCATGAAACGAATCCATGTGTAATTAGCTAAATTTTATACACATAAATGTACTAATGTATTAAAAATAATAACATAAAAAAAATAATAATAATGATTATTATTATTATTATTATTATTATTATTATTATTATTATTATTATTGATGTTGTTGTTATTTCATTATGTGTGTTTATTCTATGCATTTATTTTACTGGACTGACAACAATTAGAGTTGCAGCTTCAGCAATTATTGCATTTCTGAGTAAAATGAGTATGATGTTCGTAGGTTTACAGGATCACAGCAACTCTCAGTGAAAATGCTTCCGTGTTGTTTGAACGTTGATCAAAAGATCCTGGGGGTAAATAATTTTCATATGGACTTATTTATTTTATTCCTGAGCAGTTTGTTAAATTTAAGCTATGGCCAATTTTCTTTCCTTGATTTCTTCATTTCCACAGATTGTCCAGGCCGTCACTGGAGCTGTGATGTTCATGTTTGGCTTTGCCAGTAAAAATAGTCACACTGTGTCTGACTCCAGCGGCGTTATGTATTGGGGATCTATCAGCGTATGTTCTGTTTTTTTTTTTTTTTCCTTTTCTTATTTTTTTCTTTTTCTGTTTTAATTTCAACTCATTTCAGTACTTAATACTCTTGTTTTGAATTTTTATCAGTTTGTCTCCTCTGGTATCTTGTCAGCTGTTCCTTGGGGTCGTTGGAAGAGTTGTTTGGTTGGTCTTTTTAATATATATATATATATATATATATATATATATATATATATATATATATATATATATATATATATATTTTTTTTTTTTTTACAGATATAAGAATAATAAATATTGCAAAGAAAAATTTAAGTGATTAGAGGTACATTAAGAGCAGCATTGTAATAGTCATGTAAGAACACAGTTACATGTCACAGCTCTGTTTCTTGTCTTGTTAGAAAAAAGTTTCGATGATTATGAACCTGATCAGCACCGGGGGTGGGGTTGCAGCTTCTGGTCTGTTCTCTGCTGATCTCTACAAGGTTGTACAAGATCCATCACTGTTAAATGAGCTGAAAAAGCTTTCACTACGTGATTTTAACCCATTTCAGGTTTGTATTTAACTGTTGTTTGTTTGTTTGTTTGTTGATTGAAGTTGTGCCAGCACATGTTAGCATTCTAAAATATAATACAATACTTGTAAATATTTTAATTTCATAAAGAAATTAAATTTTGGACAGTCCTGTCTTTTGCCTTTTTTTCCATAGCAGTAGCCCCTGTGTGGCAGAAAGATTTGCAGTCTCGAACTTTTTAATGGAATAATAAAAACACAGCTTGTAGCTAAATCACCAACCCTCCAAATATATGTTTTCATGTTTTTCCATATATTTCAAGCCGGTGTTTTCTAGCAAAGCATTCTCAGGAAAAGCTAACTAAAACATTTTCCCCAAAACCAGCCTCATTCGTACATATTGTAAAGTGAACAGAATGTTTTAATTGATTGATTTATTTATTTATTTAGACTGGTGGTGGCAACTCCGGAGCACTGCTGGTTTTCTCTCTACTTGAAGTCGGCATGTCCATCTGGACATTTGTACGGATCTGGAAAGGCAAACAACCCTCCTGAGCTACTGTCAGTATTCCATCTTCCCCCCTACAGCTCTTGAAGTACTAGTATTATTGTCTTTATTGCTTATTTTAACTTTTGTTTATTAAGGAATTGAATTGTTAAGCCTAGACTGTTATTTTGATCTTGATTTTTTTTTTTTCCCGCAACACAATTCTTGGTTCATCCCCTCAGCTGTCCAAGGGAGGAAATCCTCAGCTCATCTTAATGCATCTTCAGAGCTTCTTTATATGTATGCTTAAAATGTATGACATTAAGTAAAAAAATATATATATAAAATAAAATAATAATAATAATAATAATAATAATAATAATAATAATGTGATCTTTTTTGTTTTCTTAGATTTTATTATGATGTTATTTTTTTTATTATTACGATGTGTTTTTTCTGATTTGAAAATTAATTATGAATAATACATTTTTATCACTTATACAGTATATTAAACATGATTGTGGCATTTATTTTTTTGTACACTTGGTCAGGGGGAAGTAGCCCTCAAAAAAAATAAAGACACTGTGTTTGTGGGCACACACTGGAAATAATTTGGTGTACTTGGCTAAAACACGCCAAGAGTTAAGGAGATAATTGTCCAAAGGTTAAGCATGTATGTGTGTATTTACGCTAGTTTCGTTTAGTTTTTGTCAGATGCATATTAACATATTAAGAAGAGCCAGTCAACTTGTGTATGTGAATACAGATGGTACTCAAGCGGTATGCTACTTTTACCGGCACGCCTCACCACGGCAGCATTCGGGTTTGTACGTTTGCTGGCTTTTACTGCTGAGTGGCGCTACAGTATATAACTACAGACAGACGCCTCAGGCCTTAGTTCATTCTCTCTAATGGACTAATGAGCCGCTGCTCCTTTAGAGCTGCATGTAGTAGCGGATAAATTAACTGAAACATGATAGTTAAACATTGAATTCCTAATCACAGTAATAAAATTACAGTACAAATGTAGAATATAAATTAGATTAAATCTTATTAGGATGGAATTTAAGCAAAGTCAGCATTAACACAGTGAACCTTTAGATTTTATCATGGGTAAGTAGGAAAGCTACGCGTGTAGGGTTTTTTTTTTTTTTTGTCATCTTCTATTTTGTGTTCTTTAAATTAGTAGTAGATTTGTTACCTGAAATTAATATAAAATACAATTGAAACATTAAACAAATTTACAATCACAGTAGTAAAATTACAGTACAAATTTAGAATTTATATTAAATATAGGCGTTTCTTATTTGCATTAAATTTAAGTAATTTTTTTGCGATTATGAAAAGTAAATTAACTCTCACGTGTGTAAACCCTGCATCTGCGTCCGCCTCCTCGTGTGCTGACATGACAATTAGCCGATGCCGGCTCAATACCCCGAACCCAAACCTCATTTAAATTAAATGATCAAATACTGTAAGTAATCAAAATAGTTCACAATTAATAAAGCATTTTTATTTAGACTATAAAAATAATCCTGCATCTATTTTTAGGCGGCCAGCTGCCACTTTTTATTTAGATTTTTTCAATACAAATCTTATAATGCCCACATCATATCAAACATTCCCCATCTTAATATTTTATTTAATCCTTAAACTATTTATTTTAATTCATTTATTTTCATATATGAAAAAAGTTTATAGATGAGGACTCATGTCAATCCATCTGACGTGACAAAAACAGTATGCTGGAGAAACTCCCAGGTGGGAAAACACTGCTTTGTGTAGGTAACATTAAAGATAAAAAAAAAATAATAATAAAAAATAAAAACGTCAACAGCCTCCACCAAAGAGTCTGGAACGCAGAGTACATGATGCATCACACAGCCGTGATATATTATACTATAACCGTTTTATACCCAAGATGTTACGTTTGATGTGTAGAGCCGCACCATGAGAAGTTTTAATGATAAGAACCCTGACGCAGGGCTTTAGAGAAGATCAATGAAATAGGAGTTTGTGAGAGAGCTTATGACACGCACGGGAAGACCTTTCCGTTTGGAGATGGCGTGGGATTATTAATTAAGAAACTTTAAAGGAAACAAAAGAAAACTGAAAACACAAAATAACCAGAGCTCCGCCGTCTACTCGAGAACTTACGGGGCTCTGGCAAATAAAACAAAAACTTATGATCCTCTTGGGGTTCATGCCCTTACCGAGGATTTATTGAGAGAGAGTTTGTGTGTGTTTTATTTATATACTTTTTACATAAAACCAATAAAAAATGTAACAAAATAATTAAACTTTTAAATGTAAAATCTCTCTCTCTCTCTCTCTCTTCTTCCTAGGTGTGAATGTGCTTTTTTGTGAATGTGATTTTTTTTTTTTTTATCTCTGTCTGCAACCAGCTCTGGTTCTTATTTTAAACACCTGTAATATTATTAGACTTGTCTTAAAGAAAAGGCAAGTCATGCATTTACACATAATAGTCAGCAGGTGGCAAATTCCCACATTAAATACTACACAACACTTGTGGTTGGGTAATGCAACTCTCTCTCTCTCTCTCTCTCAAAAAACAAAAACAAAAAACAATACAGTAGCTACACTGTCGATCAAATCAAATTGCACTAGGAAATATTATAGTTATAAATATAGTTTTAAAAAATGTTATCGCACAGGTTTTTGCACAAGTCAAAATCAATATCCAAGTCAACTTTATTGTTGATTTTGCTACATGTACAGTACATACATATGGAGAATTGAAATTAGGTTACTCTCAGTCCCCTTACAAACAACAATAAGTACAAAAAATGTAATGTTAAAGAACAAAATAGTTTTTAGCAAAAAACAAACAAACAGAAAAACAAACAAACAAACAAAAAATAAATAAATAACACAAACTAAGACTGTTACAGTAGTTAAGACAATTGACTTTATCTGTTCTGCAAAATGGGACAGACTGTAATGATCAGCTCTGATTGTATAGTCAAACAGCGGCAGGGTGACCAGTGGGGAATCTAGTATCCATGTAGACAGATGCTGGTCCACTAACATTTACTCCAGCTTATCCTTTAAAAGCACAGGTTGGATGGTGTTAGAAGCACTAGAGAAGTAAAAAAAAAAAAACATGACTCTCACAGTGCTCCTACTCAGGAAGAAGATGAGAGCTCCTTCCACTCCAATGCCAGTGGGTCCTCACCAGAGGGCGGAGATGAGTAAGCACCAGTCTCTCAAACATACTCAGAAAACCTGGTCGTTACAGTAAAACCCTTAGGGGTCTGCAGGTGTGAAAGAAGTTCTGACATGTCCTGACATTTGTGTATTTCTCAGCTGTTCATAAACAAATAACTGGATAAAGTCTGACTAGACTGTATTCAGCACAAACTGGGCTACAGTAATACGTGAGCAGCATCTCTGTACAAGTTTTGTATTATAGTACAGTTATGTGTGGTTATTGAAAACAACAGAAAATAACTCGCTGCAATAAAGCCACAAACCACATTCATAACATTTGTGTACAAGACTTTTGATCTTGTAGCCCGGAGGTTTTGCTTCAAAATGGTGTGATAATCATCCTGCTCACCCATGCACAGAAAACAATACTTTCATTGACATTTTGTAAGCCACGTTATGATTAGAAAGGCCGTGCTGTATGTGAGGAGGCGGGAATGATCATGAATAATTCACTCCAGAGGAAGACAAAGACCCGGGAAATGAGCTGCATAATAAACTTTTCCCAGTCAGGTATGTGACAGAGGGAAGTGTACAAAGAATCTCAGAGTGCCATCATCAGTCTGTGTTTTCCATGAAACATTGATGGGTCGTCTGGATCATTTTCACTGTCACTACTGTTTATATATATATGATCACAACTGAGCCAATGGTTTTCCTCTTTTGCGCTTGGGAATTGTGGGTAATCGTCTCCCCTGCTGGGTCTTAGTGCTCGTCTCTCACTGGTATAATCAATAAACATCCGTGCACGCGTGTACTGTTTACTATAACACTGTGACCACGTGTGTGTGCGTAAAACAAACTATATTTTGTGTCTGGATGCGTGTGTGTACAGCGAGCGTGTACTGATTATTATAACACACGCGTGTAAAGCAAAAGCAAGTCTCATTAGAGAGGCTCCATTTTCTCTCTCCGCGTGTCAGCCGGCACTTTTGTGTGCGCGTGCGTGTCATTGGACACCGTGGCCCTTCACACACACTCCTCCTCCTCCTCTCGCCTTCACACAGACACACACACACACACCCTCCCTCGCCTTCACACACACACACACACACTCGCTCTGCTCTACACAGAAACTGCTCTGTCGCGATTCTTTTCAAAGGTAAAGTGCTGGTTCATTTGTTTTATTTTTCATTTACAGCAGTGATTTCCGTTCGTCTGCTCTCATTCGAGTGTTGTTAGAGGGATTTCTTGTTTATTTTCTCGATAAAAAAGTGTTTCCGTTAGTGTGTGTGTGTGTGTGCTGTGCGTGTGAAACTCAAATAAGAGGGGAGGAAGAATTACTGTGTAAGACGGGAAGAAGGAGAGGGGGGGGGGGGATCTCGTTCATCCTCTCCTCTTACTTTAGCTTCACACACACACACGCGCCTGTGCGTACAAATGCAAACACTTATCTGTCGGGATTAATTTTTTTACTTTTTTAAAAGGGAAAGTGCGGTAATTTTTTTTACATTTCATTTATTACATTAATTATTTTTATGTATTTATTTTTTGGGGTTGTGGAACAAATAATTTGAGCTGATCTTGTGGGAAAATTGTTTGGGTGGTTTGCAAATATGCATGAAACAGTCCATTGCTGGGGTGTCTGGGGTCCCTCACGATCTTCCTGGCCTTGGTCGAGCACCGCTAGATTGAGTGCAGGTCAGGGAGCTTTATTATCAGGGACGGGGCTTGTAGGACAACTTTCACACAAACACACACACACACACACACACAATAACGCAATGACTGCTGTCTGGCTCACAGATTACATGAATTGTCTGGATAACAGAGGGAGATTTTACAGAAAATCATGTTTATTGTGTATAAACATGATTTTCTCTTTAAAATGTCAATGATATTGTTTCTGCAAATTGGAAACTGCACAAAACCTTAGAAACAGCATTTTTGTGATGTCATCTTTTGTACTCCTATTTATTCTCACATTATATATGTTGCTAGTAAACGCTGATAGTTTTATTTTGTTTACAGCTTAGAAATCCAGAGGTGCTTTAAAGATGGCCAGCGCTTCTCTACCCCTCACTAATGTGAGAGGGGGCTACACCATCGTCACTCAAGTTGTTCCTTCATTAACAGTTCCAGCTGCAGCAGAACAAAATTCATCTCAGACTCAAAGTCAACTGCAAACATTCCTGAAAGGAGAACCCAAAGCGCTGGGAGTAAGTTACATTCAGTGGAACCTTAGATTGCGAGTATCCCGGTTTGCGAGCGTTCTGCAAGACGAGCAAAAATGTATGTGTGTGTGTGCGTGTACTGTTTATTATAACACACGTGTGTGCACACATATAAAGCAAAAGCAAGTGTCATTAGAGAGGAATGTGGAACAAATAATTAGAGTTTCCATTATTTCTTATGGGAACTTTTGCTTTGATTTACAAGTGTTTTGATATAGAACTATTTATACATGAAATCCACAGTTCCACTGTACTGTATATGCATATGAGGTGAGGTTTAAGTATTTGAATATTAAATATGGTATCTGGAGGAGGAAATAACACAAATTATAATATATTAAAGACCTTTGCTTCACGTTACTCATAGTATTATTTATATTATGGCACAAAAATGTCTCGTAAATTAATATACAATTGAACATAAATAATAACATGGTTAATATGGGATGGTGATTTACTATATTTTTGAATTTACAGTATAATGAAATTAACATTTTGTGCATGCACTTATTGTTTCAATACCCTTATGAAATATCACAAAACATATTTCCATTCCAGTTGCTTTAATTATTGGCCAAAATCTAGTATTGATGATGGGAGAGTCTTACCTCTCTGTAAAGTCACCCTCATGACTTTTATTAGGTTTAAAGTCAGGACTCTCACTCACTCATCTTCTATACTGCTTTATCCTGTATACAGGGTTGTGGGGGGCCTGGAGCCTATCCCAGGAAACGTACGGCATGAGGTAGGGTACACCCTGGATGGGGTGCCAAACCATCAAAGGGCACACACATACACACACTACGGGCAATTTAGGATCGGCAATTAGCCTAATCTGCATGTCTTTGGACTGTGGGAGGAAACCGAAGCACAAACTCTATGCACATAGACATGAGGCAGGAATCGAACCCGGTACCTGGAGCTGCAATGTGACAGTTCTAACTACTAAGCCACCATGGCACCCAGTCTCTGTGGTGGCCATTTCAAGTGTAAAAATTATTCCTCATGCTCCCAGAATGACTCTTTCACATCTAAGTCCTGGGGTTTGTCTGTTCCATCAGGGAAGATAAACTCCATAGACTTTTGTTTGGAAGTGCATAAGTGCACAGAGTATGGGCAGCTTGCATGTTTTGGAAGGCACTATGAATGCTGAAAGATATATAAAGGTTTTTGATAACATAAAAACTACTGTATTTCAGGGAAGGCCCTGTGTATTTCAGTAGGACAATACAAAACTGCAGCTAACTCCAACCACATCTACACGCAGCACCAGCTATTACAACAGCATGGCTTAATAGTAGAAAGGTCCGGGTGCTGAACTGGCCTGCCTGCAGACCAGATCTTCACCTCTAGAGAACATTTGGAGCATCATGAAATGGAAATTGCGTCAAAGACGACCACAAACTCTTCAGCAGCTGGAAACATATATCGGGCAAGAATGGGACCAAATTCCAACACCAAAGCCCCAGAAACTCATAATCTCAATGCCCAGACATCTTCAAACTGTTTGGAAAAGGAGAGGGGATGCTACACCATGGTAAACATGTCCCTGTCCCAGCTTCAGGTTATAAAAAAAAAAAAAAGAAATTCACCAAATGAGGCTTGTTTGTGCCAGAGATGACTATGCATAGGGGAATGAATGGAATGAATGAGATCATATAAATAGTGCTTGTGTTGTTGAGGAAATACAGGTTGTGCTTGTGTGACAAGGTGCCCAAGTGCAGGGAGGTAACTTGGTTGGATTTGACTCACCCCTGGGTTGGAGTCACAAAAGAACTGAGTAAGCTCTGCTAAATCCCCATTATGTGAAGGTATGGCTTTTATTACAAGGGCTGGAACACAAATGCCTCTGGGGCAACTCTAGGAACATTGCGTGATTGGACTGAGATGAAAGATGGAAGATGGAGACCAGGAGAACAGTATTTTAACAGTATACCTAAACAATGTGTGCAGTGTAGCAGTGAGCGTTATCCTGTGGGCAACACCACTGTCACGAACAATACTTGGTCCACAGTGATGTTCAAAAGTAGGAGGCATATGTCAAATTTCCATGCAGTGTGAATGGTTTTCCCACCAGAACCTTGGCCAGAGCATTACACTCACTCACAACGCATATCCATAAAGTGGGACCAAACAAACCAATGCACCTTCTTTCATTGCGTCAAGGCCCATTCTTGCATGCCCACAGTAGATGCTTTCATGGTGTACTCTGACTGGTCCTGCAGATACACAGCCCTAGAAAAAGCAATATGCTGTGACACATTCTTCCTAAACACATTAAAATGTTCATTAGACCTCTTATTGTTTTTCAACACCCTGTCCCAAATCTCACCCATCTGACTGTTCATGGACAGTCCATACATGCAGGATTGTTTATTTGTCCTCCACTACAAATAATTTGCCTACACATGAATTAAATTTGCAAAAAAGTACTTATTAAAAGTATTTTTAATATAAAGTGTGTGTGTGTGTGTGTGTGTGTGTGTGTGTGTGTGTGTGTGTGTGTGTGTGTGTGTGTGTGTGTGTGTGTGCACCCACAGGTTGCCCAAATAATGGTTGGTTTGTTGACAATATTGTTTGGTATCGTGATGGGGGTCTCTGGTCGTTACATCAGCATGTTCTCTGGAGTTCTGTTCTGGGGCTCACTGTTTGTAAGTTTTCTCCTGTATT
The DNA here is from genome assembly GCA_011419295.1 of Clarias macrocephalus. Taxonomy (NCBI): domain Eukaryota; kingdom Metazoa; phylum Chordata; class Actinopteri; order Siluriformes; family Clariidae; genus Clarias; species Clarias macrocephalus. The sequence continues at coordinate 3,723 of JAAGKR010004824.1, read as the reverse complement.
TATTTATTTTTTTTTACATAAACCTAAATATGTATATATAGTAGTGTTTTTTTTTTTTTTTTTTAATCTGCACTTCCAGCACATCTGCGCTGGTTCCCTGGCTGTTTCAGCGAGCAACAACCTTAATGCCTGTGTGGTATGTAAACATCTTATCTCTTATGAAGTAAGATATTGATTTTGTTTTATTCATTTGCTGAGGTATTTTTACTTATACCTGCATTGACTTTCTTTTATTTATTTCCTGACTGATTCATGCACCTTGCTAAATCTAATTCTATGTTATTCAACAATAAACAAACAAAAAAAAAAAAACACAATGATTAAATAATGATATGGATATGGATGTTTTCAGAATGTTGGATTTTAGAAGTAAATTTTTGTTAATCTTTGGGACAGGGGCAGATTTAATAAGGATACTTTTTCTTATCAGAATTTATGCAAATTCAAAATAATTTCTATACAGGAACCTATTACCAAAGTCCTCAATTTTTTATTTTTTTTGTTTATATTTCACATTAAATGAGTGGGACTTATTAAACATTACTATGTTTAGGGAGGGGGTGAATACTTATGCAAGAAAGTAACACTAGACTCCACACAAAACTCAATTACTACTACTTCTGCTACGTGCTCTTCTTGTTCTTCTTCTTCTTCTTCTTCTCCTTCTTCTTCTTTTTCTCATAACAACATTTTACTTTTACATTCATGAAGCCACTTATTACATTTAGCTATAAAGGAATAAACTCTTACTGTCGAACTACTGTACAGTGTTTATATAGGTCCAGATTGTCAGAACCAAGTCGTCGACAGCATGAGAACTGGATAGTAGCACATAGCCTACAAACATGGCAGACAATGACTTTTCCACACACACATGCAAGATCACTGGAGCTCTAATGATCACACCTGCAAACTATTAACCATTAACCATGTAAAAGACACAAAAACCCAGATTCATATTCTTGTGAATTTATTTCAATATCGTACCAAGCTTTTATGATTATAATTTTTACATAACAGTCTTACATAATTTATGCCTGTTGCTGATTGGTCGACCCTCGCCTGAATTTAGGATCACTGAGTTTGAATCACATTTAAAAAAAAAAAAAAAAAAAAAACTTGATTATTCTCTTCTCATCAGTCTATTTTATTTAATGTGAAAAGTCTGTTAATGATAATAAAATAAATGCAAAATGTTTTAAATAATTATGCCCACATACTGTATCCACCATATCATGGAAGCGTTGATGACAGGACGGAACACAATTGCAGGGACACATACAACATGTTACATTATCTCTGCATATTATATTATATTATATTATATTATATTATATTATATTATATTATATTATATTATATTATATTATATTATATTATATTATATTATATCTCTGCAGTGTGTAAAATCACTTTATGGTTACTGTTGAAGTAAAATAAAGTAAAACCTGTTTACTAATGATGAAGAAAGTGAACTAACAGATTGCAGCATAGGCAAGGTAATATGATTGATGAACAATGTTTTTGTTATAAATTTATATTTTTAAAAATTTTCAAAGATTTTCATTTCATTTAACTTCTGACTGAAATTTGGTTTGGTTTTATTTATTTATTCTTTTATTTATTTATTATTTTTGCCTTCTCAGGTGAAGGCCGCTCTGGTGCTGAATATTTTTAGCACGATAGCTGCAGGAATCGCCATCATCATGCTTTCTCTGGATTTGCTGATGTCTCAATGTTTCTATTATCACGGTTATGGATGCAGATATAACTACTTCGCAGAGGTACGACTTATCGATTTATTATCATTTTATTGTGAAATGTGGCAAGGGTAAAAATAGCATATATACAGTGAAAGTATTTTCTGAATATTTTTTATAAAAAAAAAAAAGTTTTGTATTTGTAGCTGTATTTTTGTATCGTGGATCTTTATTTCAGAGCCTTTCCAATGGATTCACTGGAGTTCTGCTGGTTTTCACTCTGCTCCAGTTTGCCGTCTCTATCACAGTTTCAGCCTTCGCATGTAAAGCCAACTGCACCAATAAACCTACTGTAAATAATTTTACTTATTTATAATTGTTTTATTTTTTATTATTATTTATTATTTGTTTGTTTTAAAAAGATGAATGTCACACTTTCTGAAGGTTTAAATATTTCTAGTTTCTTATGAGGGAACTGATGTGGAGTGTAAAAAAAAAAGTGTCAGCTAAAGCCTGTTTGTCTCAAGAGGACATAGAAGAATATGTGGAGTCAAATGCAGGCTTGAAACGGATATGGCATAGTGACAAAGGACGTTGGTTGTTGAACCACACACACCTTGTTGTTAGGAGTGCCCCACCCTGTCAGTGTACTGTGTCTGGTGTGTTATTAGCGAATCAGAGGTGTGTGACCAAAACAAACTTATACTGTGACACTGCAGGAAACTGCAAATAAAGATAACTTTTCCATACCAGTATTTTTCACTTATCTGACGCGGCTGCACCCAGGTCCCACTTCGGACACTCCAGACCATATTTATCCAGCTGAAACAAACAAATCCCATCATCAAACAAATCAAACTCTGCTCACCGGAGACTGAAAGCACCCTACAGGACTGTCTAAGCATTTTAGTTAAAGCTGCGGCCACTCTGGAGGACCCTTCTGTCAGTACACAGGACTATGCTGAGTATGTAACTGGGTGATGTTATGTAACTCATAACATCGTGCCCACCATACAAGTCAGGAAGTTCCCCAACCAGAAACCCTGGATAAACAGTCAGGTGCTCCACATGCTTGGTGCTCGCATTTAAATCAGGCAATGTGACGGAGTACAAAGCTTTAAAGTATGGACTGAGGACTGAGGGGAGCCATAAGAGCAGCGAAAAGGCAGTACAGAGAGAAGCTGGGAAGCGTCTATTCCACTGCCGACTCTGGGAGGATGTGCAAAAGCCTACAGCACATCACGGACTACAGGACCACCACCACCACCATCAGCTCCACAGGTAGCCTGCCACATGATCTCAACATCTTCTACAAACGCTTTGAGACCTTCAACGACATCACAGATAGGAGGCTCACACACACCCAGACCACCGGAACCCCCAATAAACTGCCCCCTGCCCCCTAAACTCTGTGACTGGCTTCTAGACTTTCTGACTGGATGGCCTCAGTCTGTCATGATTGGAAATCGGACCTCAGTCAGCATCATCACAAACACAGGCACTCAACGGGGACGTGTCCTCAGCCCTATCATCTACAGCCTGTTCACCCAAGGCTGTGTCACCGCTCACATGGAACGTTTAAAAAAAAAAAAAAAAGTAGGGTAGAACAGCTCGGGATCGTGTTGGAAATGCATTGCATTGTGGGGTGTCAGCCATTTTGACAGCTACTTTAGTGTGTGAATGTCACTAATGATATAGCAAACAAGAAGTCATGAGTGTGAGATGTGTGAGACAAACACTAATGCAAACAAATGCTAAAATGGAAAGAAAATGAAAAAAAAAGAGAACAGGATTTACATTTTCAGGTGTTTTCATAGTAAAAGCTCTCTCTCACTCTCCCTCTCTCCCTCTCTCTCACTCTCACTCTCTCTCTTTCTCTCTCTCTCTCACTCTCTCTCTCTCTCACTCTCTCTCTCTCTCACTCTCACTCACTCTCTCTCTTTCTCTCTCTCTCTCACTCTCTCTCTCTCTCTCACTCTCTCACTCTCTCTCTTTCTCTCTCTCTCTCACTCTCTCTCTCTCT